>CANDYM010000164.1:0-28419 GCA_947397865.1 Polietes domitor
CATTCATACAGTCAAGCGGAGAGGAAACAAAAGAATCAACAAATACGAATATGTGGGACATTGCATGAGAATTTTACTAGCTCCGATTTTCTTCACAACCTTAGCCAAGTTTCTCATTTCGTAAGTCTCTCCTAACATTCGTTTATCGATACAATATATGAGGTGATATATTTGTGATTTCTAATGTAGATTATAACAATATAACATTTATTACACCGTCCGACAGCCCATAATCAGTCGACAGTCATCTGTAGTTTCAGATATATGTATATATATATATATATTCATGTGTAACGATTTTTTGAAATGCGTTGTCAGCGAAATATAAATTTAATTTAATTTTTGTAAAATTCAAATTTTCGTCGAAAGTGCTTATAATATTTGTTATCTCATTTCACGTCGAAACTATGATCAGTCGCCAAAACATTAAAAAATGTGTTTGCTGGCTGGAAAAAATCCATCAATGTGAGAAGAAAAGTGAATAAATAATTTTGTTCTTTTTATACACTCCACGAGAGTATTATGTCTTTGTGCATTTGTTTGTAACTCCCAAAACGAAGGGAGATAGACCCATTGTTAATTATACCGATCGACTTAGACTCACTTTTTGATTCGATTTAGCAATATCCGTCTGTCCATCTATTCTTGTAATCACGTTACAGGTCCTACAGAACAAAACGAAGTTTTTCGGCACAAGGACGAACGCTATTTAATTTGAAGAAAATCGGTTCAGATTTATATATAACCCCCATACGAATTCCACTTCCGATTTGACTCTTTTCATTCTAGATACTACATATTTTAACAGATATTCTTCAAAATTGGCGACACATCTTACATTTCAACTAGAAACATCTGTGGAAAAAATGAGAGAGAATCAGATTTATATATAGCTTCCATACAATTTCGCTCCTGATTTTACTTTTCCGCTCTAAAAACCACATATTACATTATAATTCTACTAGAAACATCTGTGTTGAAAATGGATTAAATCGGTTCAGATTTAGATATAGCCCCCATACAAATTTCGCTCCCGATTTAACTTTTTCAGCTCTAGAAACCACATATTGTATCAGATTGTCTTCAGATTTGGCAAAACATCTTATATTTAAACTAGGACTATCTATGATGAAAATAGGTCAAATCGGTTAAGATTTAGATATAGCCCCCATACAAACGTCGCTCCCGATTTGACATTTTGCGCTCTAGAAACCACATATTGTACTCGCTTTTCTTTAAATTTGGCACAACATCTAATAATCCAACTAGAAACACCTTCGCAGAAATTGGGTAAGATCGGTTCAGATTTAGATATAGCGCCCATACAAATGACGCTCCCGATTTGACCTTTTCCACTCTAGAAACCACATCTTGTACCCGATTTCCTTTAAATTTGGCACAACATCTTATAATCCAACTAGAAACACCTGTGCAAAAATTGGGTAAGATCGGTTCAGATTTAGATATAGCCGCCATACAAATGTCGCTCCCGATTCGACACTTTCCACTCTAGAAACCACATCTTTTACCCGATTTTCTTTAAATTTGGCACAACATCTTATAATCCAACTTAAAACACGTATGCAGAAATTAGGTAAGATCGGTTCAGATTTAGATATAGCCCCCATAGAACCCACATATTGTACCCGATTTTCTTTAAATTTGGCACAATATCTTATAATCCAACTAGAAACACCAATGCAGATAAAATCAGTTCAGATTTAGATATAGCCCTCCTACAAATGTCGCTCCCGAATTGACTTTTGCCGCTTTTAAAGCCACATATTGTGCTCGATTTTCATTAAATTTGGTACAACATCTTATAATCTAACTAAACAAAACAATGGTGAAAGTGGGTAAGATCGGTTCAGATTTAAATATAGCCCAAACACAAATGTTGCTCCCAAAAGTTTAACCGATTTTGGCCAAACTATACATTTTATATTTCACCTATTTCGTTCCAGGTTTCAATATATCCTCATACAAATGTCATTTCCGATTTAACATTTTTGTCAAACCCATACATTTGCAGGATACAAAAAACCTTCCCGTTTTAACTTTTTCACCGAATTGAATTGTATTCGGATAGAAAGTGGAGTGTATCATGGAGTCGGCCCCGCCCGACTTTAGCCTTTCCTTACTTGTTTTACATGTCTACGCAATCAGAGGAATGTATACACTAAATTTCATTATTCTAGATGCAGGCGTTTGGTTGGTACCATTTTTATCCCTATATTCCCATTTTACCCCTTAAAAGTACGAATTTGGAAAAAATACTTTTATATTATGCATTTACTTGTACACACTGAATTTCGTGTTTCTAGCTGTTGTCGTTTGATAGGTATCATTTTTATCTCTTTTTGTCTCATTTCACCCGCTGCGAATAAAAATTACTTTATGGTGCACGTTTTTTATAGGGAGAATGCACATACACAATATAAAGTAAGTACAAGCTGACGTATTAACTAGTAAATCAAAAAATTTTTTTTTTTCAAATCCATGCTTTATGCAAGCAGAATTCTATTGGGCCTAGAAATTCTTTTTTAGTTATCTTTTGTAGAAGGAAAAATTACTGCGTTATCAGGAGCAGAAATAATAGATTTTTAATTTGTGGTTTGTATGGAGGTACCACGCCCCTTTGTCCATTCCCGCTCATATTTGCAGCAGCACTTAAAAAATGCACACCAAACCGACGTACCAAATTTTGTTCAAATACCGTTATCAGGAGCATAAATAATAGATTTTTAATTTGTGGTTTGTATGGGAGGTACCACGCCCCTTTGTACAATCCCGCCCATATTTGCAGCAGCACTTAAAAAATCCACACCAAACCGACGTACCAAATTTTGTTCAAATACCGTTATCAGGAGCAGAAATAATAGATTTTTAATTTGTGGTTTGTATCACTATTCCAATACCGCCCATTTTGGCAGAACTACGCACATTGATGCTAGATGCACTTACACAAAATTTCAGCACTCTAGGTGTCATAGAACTGACAATATTCAATAATAGGTTTTAACTTCGTATGGGAGGTGCCACGCCCACTTTTCCAATACCGCCCATTTTTGGCACAACTATGCACATTGATGCTAGATGCACTTACACAAAATTACAGCACTCTAGGTGTCATAGAACTGACTATATTCAATAATAGGTTTTAACTTCGTATGGGAGGTGCCACGCCCACTTTTCCAATACCGCCCATTTTTGGCAAAACTATGCGAATTGATGCTAGATGCACTTACACAAAATTTCAGCACTCTAGGTGTCATAGAACTGACAATGTTCAATAATAGGTTTTAACTTCGTATGGGAGGTTCCACGCCCACTTTTCCAATACCGCCCATTTTTGGCACAACTATGCACATTGATGCTAGATGCACTTACACAAAATTTCAGCATTCTAGGTGTCATAGAACTGACAATATTCGATAATAGGTTTTAACTTCGTATGGGAGGTGCCACGCCCACTTTTCCAATACCGCCCCTTTTTGGCACAACTATGCACATTGATGGTATATGCACTTACACAAAATTTCAGCACTCTAGGTGTCATAGAACTGACAATATTCAATAATAGGTTTTAACTTCGTATGGGAGATGCCACGCCCACTTTTCCAATACCGCCCATTTTTGGCACAACTATGCGAATTGATGCTAGATGCACTTACACAAAATTTCAGCATTCTAGGTGTCATAGAACTGACAATATTCAATAATAGGTTTTAACTTCGTATGGGAGGTGCCACGCCCCTTTGTCCAATTGGTCAAATTTTTACATTTCCTTGTATTGTCATCGAAAATGATTAAGTGTGCAAAATTTGAGCAAAATTGGTTGAGAAAAAAGCTTTCAAAAATTGATTTCAAATTTTGTGGCACACAAACATATATAGAAAGTAACCTTATATAAAGCATGGAAAAAACATCCTTAAATACTCTCAAATATTAGGGGTTTTTTATTGGTATTTTTAGTCCTTGTAAGGGGAAAATTTTTCCCTTTGGCCGATTTCGCCCATTTTCAATCCCAACCGATCTACGACTATAAGACACATTTATGGAAAACTTGGACGTCCTAGCTCGTTTCGTTTAGATGCTATAGTGCTTTCAACAAACGGACATGGCTAGATCGTCGTAGAATTTTATGACGATCAAGAATATATATACTTTTATACAAAGTTAGTATACCCCCATCCTGGAGTATCCAGGGTATAATAAAAAAGAAATAAATATTTTAATATAATAAAAGAAAATATTTTTTTAAGACTTGACAATTTTCTATAATCCTGGAAGAAATTTGCTTTAATTTAGAATAAAACTATATTTTTTTAATTAATTAATTATCTTATTTTCGATCCAATCTAGTGTCTACAATTTCTGATTTGTTGAAAATCGCCATATTAAAAATTATATTTTTTAACATTTTGTAAAATAGGAGAGAAGAGACAAAATTTGTATGATCGCTTCACATTTAATTACATGTATGTAAAATCTTCAATTGTATACTAGGAATCGTTTAGAACGACTTTTAATAGTGTCTTATGAGTGGTCTCTTCATTTGAAATATAGACTTATTGGACAGTACAATACTTTACTACAAGTAAATATACTCCTATTCTTTCTGGCACCGTTCTCTGTGTGTATGGATACGTATATTGTTTTCAATATGAAATTCACCCAAAATTCTCCTGGATTGTCTTAGTCGCCAAAATGGCAGAGAAATTACTAACCAAGAGCTCTAGTTATTCAACTAAGCACTTCAAACAATTTGAAGACATGAACGTATGAATAATATTATTCTTATAACACAATAAATATTACTCATTCGCGCTCAAATTTCTACATTTATACAATATTAATAGCTTTTACTTTACATAAAGTCCTCGTTATAATTATATTTTCATCAAATGTCTGCATATTTTTCACAAATTCATTGAAGTCATTAGAAGCCACGCTGCCATAAAACCATCCGATAATCATAGTGGACATTCTCATGGGAACTGGTCCATATCATCAGCACATATAAATCCGTATATAAAAGTGAATGAAATGATAGATTTTATTTTCGGTTTCTGTTGTTGATTTTGTTACTTTCTTGTGCCTCCGCATCTAACGAAATATTGTTATTATTATTATTATGATTATGTTGATATTATTGATATTGCTGCTGTTATTATTTGTTATTGGAGTATTTTATGGCTAGAAAAAACAATAATTCCAATGGGACTTGTGCCTACTTATGTGTGGGTGTATGCGTGTGTGTGTGCGTCTTTGTATTGATAACAAATTACACACACCCAAGCATAACTATCATCACGGACAGATGTACACATATGAGCCTCGATATGCCTGCCTTCTGTGATATATTACATTGACAGAATTCTCTAATAACAGTTAAACGATAACAAATTTGTGGTTGTGTTCTCACAGAGATGGCGTAGATTTTGTAGGCGGACTCATTAAGCTTGAAAAATATGTAAAGAAATATATTTTTAATTTCCCAGCGATAAATGTGACCTCTTAAGCCTGAACTATTTTTTGGGTAATTTCTTTCAAAAAAAAGTATTGAAATTTATTTATCGGACATTTCTGAGGCCAAACAAAATATGCCTCTTGCCCTTTTCATTGGTATGCCAGTAACGTCGCCCGTTAGCTACAGTGTTCTGCTTATCATTGTGGTGTACGCTATGCTATTTTCCAACATTCATTGACACGGATTGAAGAACTTGGTGACGTGGTAGTTTTCCCCAATCCGTTTACTTGCAAATATGGTTCAAGGTTGAAAAAATTAGCAGAATTCATGTTAAAATCAGCATGAAATCCGGATAGGCTAGGCCAGCTTGTGTATTAAAATTTTAAAATTCCTAGCATACTTTCAGGTATTGTTCCCCGACCTTAACTAAATCATAGTCTATTTTCAGGAATATTTTCACATTCCAGCAACATGGCCGGCGACAATTAGTTAGCGAAATGTGTTTGGAATAAATAATCTGTGGAATCTTCGAAAAAACACATTACGGCCCAAATGCTGTGGCTTCCTGTTCGCCTTATCTGCCAGAAATTTAAGACAGTTGTATGAGAGAAGCCAATGGAAAGCAGAGTTATGTATCAAATCGATACCAGCTCAGCACACAGCATTATACGTTGACTATGGATGTCATATGTCATGTTCTGTTTAAGGAAACTATTCTTAGCACTAGACACACTAAAGTGGGTCGTTGCACATACAGGAAGGGCCATTTAAAACTTTAAATTAAAAATGGGCTATAAAAAAGTACTGATTATTTTTTCAAATTTCTGGTTTTATTGGAAAGGTTGAACTTTGTCTACCACGAATGGTTCGGCAGTACCTTATCCTATCAACCCAATTTTTCAGTACAGCCCAAAATCCACACCAATCAGTGACTTGTTGTGAATGCATTGACTTCTCAATAGTCACGTGTGGGTTCTCTGAACCCCATATGCGGTAATTTTGCTTATTGACATAGCCACCGATATGGAAATGAGCTTCATGAAGGCCGATCTCTCCTCCATGCAAATTTCTTACAGTTTGCGTTAAAGACTCACTACTTTGAAAGTAAGTTTTTAATACTTCCCAACTTTGTTCGAGCGTATAGCGTCCCATTTTGCATATGTCAAACATAAACCTGAAAATAAAAATAAACGTGATTCTACCTTTCAAAGTCAAAGTAATCGGTAGTTCGAATTTAAGGTTTAAGGCCCATTGTATATTAACAGCCAACAATTCGAAGCAACAAATCATAACTCCAAAATATGATCAGTCCCAATTTCTAATTGTTTGATTGACTGTTGCACACAACATCCTAATCTAGCGTATTCTTCACGATTTTGGCATTATCGTGAAAAAATATCGCTGATGACACATTTAAAGTTTATAAATGTTCAAATATTTGAAAAGAGGTTTTAAAGGTTATTTTTATCCAGAAGGATTTTGATATGTATATAATTGATAGACTGATCTGACAAGAATATTAGTATCGGTGCTCTATTCAAAACGTGTTATGCAAAATTTGAAGAAAATCGATGAAAATATGTGTTTTTAAGAGGGCAAAAAATTAAATGGTGAGCGAAATTTGTTTGGGGGTTATATATCAATTTGAACCGACATTCTTCAAATTAAATAACGTCGTCTTATCCCCAAGAATTTCGTTGTGAAAAATTTCATTTGGTTATGACTACTTCTGAATGGGAGAAAATAGAGTAGATTTTAATGCACGTAAGACCCAGTGCTCCTTGTTGTCTCACAAGCGATTCACTGATCCAACGGTGTCGTCGATTTTAATGAACGTTGTAGATATTGAGCAATCAGATGATCTAGTTGTTCTTGGCATAAAAATACAATGTGATGTTCGTTGGACAAAACATGTATTTTATGTGTCGAAAGATGCCTTCAAATGTTTAGGCTTTTTAAAAAGATGTAAGAAATATTTCACACCCTCTGACCTGCTCAATATCTACACTACCTACATCAGACCAAAGATGGAATACAACTCCCATATATGGTCGGGTGCTCCAGCTTCATCACTAGAGCTACTTGACCGTGTCCAGAGGAGGGCGATGGTGTTGATAGGTGACGGTAGGATATCCAATTCTATTGTCTCCCTTGAACACCGTCGTAATGTTGGTTGTGTGTCATTGTTCTATCGATACTTTCATGGTGTTTGTTCTTCAGAAATTCGTGATCTTATACCGCCCGTGAGAACGTTCGGTAGAGATACGCGACTCTCCAGGAACGCTCACCCATTTGTTGTCGATTGGACAACCGACCGCACTACACATTACAGAATAAATTCGTTCTTCGCCCGTACTATCCGTATGTGGAATCGACTTCCGGCAAATATCTTTCCCTCCAATTGCGACATTCAGAGATTCAAAACAGATGTCAACAGACACTACTCCCTCTTTCCTCCTTCCAATACCTTATCTTCCTTCTACCAACGCAATGCACTGCATTTATAGGGGACATCCCCTGAGTGTTGGTTCAGTGAAAAAAAAAATTGCGACCTGTAAGTTAATTACAAGAATAGATGGACAGACGGACGGACATTGCTAAATCGGTTCAAAAAGTGATTCTAAGCCGATCGGTATAATAAACGATAACTCGTTTCCTTTTGAGTGTTACAAGCAAATGCACAAAGACATAATACCTTCGTGGAGGGTATAAACATATACCAAAATATAGCTCATTACGAATGGGACATTTGTGTTGTAGGTACCCGAAGGGTCGTGGCAATTTTGCTTATCTTCGAACTTAATCTAAGTTTGGGAAAAATATTACTTTGTGCAAAGATTGAATGGATTCCGTAACTCCTTTCGAGAGTTGGCATGTACACTAGCAAACCAGCAAGACAGGCGAACGGACAAGGATCAAACAATATAACGGATTTGGTCCAAACTTACTAAGTCACTTTTTCAATGCATTACACTGTTTTTCTGTCCCAACTTATATAGGGTCCGCAAAATAACTTTTTTTTTTCAAAATGCCATAAAAAAAACTACTGAATATTTTCTCAAATTTCTTTTTTTATTTGAAAGTACAATCCTTCCGATTAATAATGGAAAATAATTTCATTCAAATGGCTGTTGAGAGCACCCCTCAAATAATAGTCCAACGGTTGAATAGGTGAAAAAAAACTTTATATGGCGGACCCTATATTACCCTCCTACTCTGAAGAATGAGGGTATAATAAGAAATATATGATGATTTTTATACACTGCACGAGAGTATTATGTCTTTGTGGATTTGTTTGTAACACCCAAAAGGAAACGAGTTAGACCCATCGTTTATTATACAGATCGGCTTAGAATCACTTTCTGTGTCGATTTAGCAATGTCCGTTTGTCCATCTATTGTTGTAATCAATTACAGTCCGATCTTAACAAAAATTGGCACAACTATATTTTGTGGATCAAGTACGAACGCTATTTAATTTGAGCCAAATCGGTTTAGATTTAGATATAACCCCATACAAATGTCGCTCCCGATTTCACATTTTCTGCTCTAGAAACCACATATTGTACCCGATTTTCTTTGAATTTGTCACAACATCTTATAATCCAACTGTGCATAGGTGTTGCACATCATGTTACTTTTCAACTAGAAACTCCTACTATGAAAGTTAACTGTATGGACCTAAGTTTAGGGATAACCTCCAGTTTACACTAGTATTGTTCTATAACCCATATCTTATATCGGATCGTGATAAAATTTTAGAGATCACGTTATATTTGAACTCGAAATGCCTATTGCTAAGGTCCCAAGATTAGGTATAGCCCACATAAAATGGACACCCCGTTTACACTATTACCACTCTAGAACTAACATCTTACCTTACAACTTATATCGGATATTCTTAATTTTGCAGATCATATCGAGCCCTTAGCGCGGAATGATCGCAAGCGCCAAAACACACATTTTACAGGAGAAGGTTTTTATTGATTATTTTGAAATATTTGCATAAAATGAAATATGTTTTAATGCAAAATGTTTTAATTCCGCCGTACCAAACTAATTATTATTAAAAATTTATAATTTGTTTACACCATACGGTACTTTTGGCGCTTGCGATACAAATATTCGCGCTTACGATATAATTTTTTTTTCGGTTAAACCTCGAAATTTAGTAAAAACACACTTTTTTTTATAAAAAATATTAAAACAACACAATAAAATGGATAACACTAATAAAGGGAAAATGAACAGAAAAGTAATTTAAATCGCCAATAAAAAACTATTTTGGACACATTTGAATTCCTATGATAATTGGTTAAATTTCATATACAAATTTTTAGGTAATATTGATATTGAATTTTTCTTTGAACGATTAATTAAATTAATATTCATTTCATCCGCCCTACTATCTGCAAAATATACATATTATTCTTCCATTACAAAATGAGTCAACTGTAGAGTGTATAGAATCAACTGGCATCATTACCAGTTATGTTAACATTCTTAACGGAAACTGAAGTTTGTATACCTTCCACCTCCAGGATGGGGGTATACTAACTTTGTCACTCCGTTTGTAATACCTTGAAATATCGACCTGAGACCCTATAAAGTATATATATTCTTGATAGTCATAAAATTCTAAGACGATCTGGCCATGTCCGTTCATCCGTCCGTCTGTTGAAAGCATGCTAGCATCTAAACGAAAGGAGCTAGGGCGTCCAAATTTGATATTGAGTATGCGTATTCCACCTATAACAAAAAGTGCACCATAGAGTGATTCTTATTCGTAGGGGGTGAATTGGGGCAAAAAGGGAGAAAAATGGTACCAATCAAACGACAACAGCTATAAACACGAAATTCGGCATTCGAAATTTAATTAAGTAGATACATAATATAAAAGTTATTTTTCCAAATTCGTACATTTAAGCGATAAAATGGAAATAGTGGGATAAAAATGGTACCAACCAAACCGCTGCATCTAGAAGAATGAAAATCGGTGTATACATTTTTCTGATTGCGTAGACACGTAAAATATAAGAGAATTTAGAATGTCGTACTCTTGGTACCAACCAAATAGCCTATGCTAGAATCATGGAATTCGGTGTATACTGCTATGACTGATAGACACGCATAATACAAAGATTTTTCAATATTTGAACTTTTACGTCAAAAATTGGAGTTATGGTCATGGAATTAGGTTATTTTGGACTATGTACGCGAAATAATGGATTTTCAAAATTTGTACATTTAGAATTAAATGGAAATACAACCAACTGTAGTATCCACTATCAATATTTATGGTATGTAAGCTTTTTTGAAAATATAAATATAAAAATATTTATTTTTAAAATTGACTTGAAGTACTATTTCGTTATATATAGTGTAAACGTATTGGTAGCCTTGCCTTATAAGCGAGGTTTGAAATAATAAAAACATTATATTTATTTATAAAATTATTTTTTCTATATTTTTATTTGTTTTGGTATGGCTATTTAAAAAAACATATATTTTCCTGTAATATTACTTCACTTTTACGAAAATCAAAAGCCTCTGTGGAATGCAATCCAGTTCGGCCCGGCCGAACTTAACACCGTTTTTTCTTGTTTACTCTTTAACTCTATAGAATTGTGGGCAATATGCCAATTCTCATCACTATCTTATTTTCAAATTTGCCACTTTGAATAAAATAAATGTTAACCCCCCCAGAGAGGTTTCGAACATATACTTTTTAAAACCTTCTAGACTTTCTGAAGCAATAAAATATAGAATTTTTAAGATTTTTTTAAAATAACTCGTCTGAAATGGTAATTTTGCAGTAAAATCATGAAAACACGAAAATTACATAGAAAAATCGTAGACACTTTCTTGAATTTCGGACAAAGGTTATGAAAACTACAAACAAACTAAACGAATTGTTCCAATTTCAAGATTGTGTAGTGCTAATTTCGCTAATGGACACCAAATTGTTCGGAAATTTTTCATTTTTATTAACCGATACCACTTCTTGACATTCGACTAGAGCTATATCTTATGAACTTTTAATTGTGTACTGCAATAAAAGTTTGGAAATTAAATAACAAAATCGTTTAGTAATTTTAAAAAAGTGTAGATAAGAATCACTATGATATCATAATGAAATCTAAAAGCATTCTTAATAAAAGCAAATAATTTGCTTGATGGTAACCCGTAGCTTAACTATGGGTGCCAACCTTTGGACAAATTTGTAGATATACTACAAATTTGGAATCTAAATTAATAATTATGTAAAAAGCTATTGGCGAGACGAAATTCTTCCTTTCTGAGAAAAAGTATTGGAATAACCTAAGAATTTTTTATGTAGACATTTTTATACCCTACACCACTTCGTGGAATAGGGTATTATAAGTTAGTTTCGCGCCAAATGTTTGTAACACCACGAAATAATCGAGGTAGACCCACCTTTAAGTATACGGATCGGCTTAGAATCACCAGCTGAATCGATTTACCGATGTCTGTCTGTCCGTCCGTCCGTCCGTCCGTCGTCCGTCCGTCGTCCGTCCGTCTGTCCGTCTGCTGTCCATCTAAGCTTGTTCGCACTCTACAGATCGCAATTGCTGTCCGATTATCATGAACTTTGGCAGAAGTTACTTTTTTTGGCCAAGGACGATCGGTATTGAATTTGGAGGAAATCGGTTCAGATTTAGATATAGTCCCCATACAAATGTCGCTCCCGATTTGACATTTTCCGCTCTAGAAACCACATCTTGTACCCGATTTTCTTTAAATTTGGCATAACATCTTATAATCCAACTAGAAACACCTATGCAGAAATTTGGTAAGATCGGTTCAGATTTAGATATAGCCCCCATACAAATGTCGCTCCCTATTTCACTTTTTCCGCTTTAGAAACCACATATTGTACCCGATTTTCTTTAAAATTGTCACAACATTTTATAATAGAACTAGAAACACCTATGCTGAAAGTAGGTATGATCGGTTCAGATTTAGATATAGCCCCCATACAAATGTCGCTCCCGATTTGACATTTTCCGCTCTAGAAACCACATCTTGTACCCGATTTTCTTTAAATTTGGCACAACATCTTATAATCCAACTAGAAACACATATACAGAAATTGGGTAAGATCTGTTCAGATTTAGATATAGTCCCCATACAAATGTCGCTCCCGATTTGACATTTTCCGCTCTAGAAACCACATATTGTACCCGATTCTCTTTAAAATTGGCACAACATCTTATAATCCAACTAGAAACTCCTATGCAGAAATTGAGTAAGATCGGTTCAGATTTAGATATAGCTCCTACACAAATGTCGCTCCCTATTTCACTTTTTCCGCTTTAGAAACCACATATTGTACCCGATTCTCTTTAAAATTGGCACAACATTTTAAAATTGAACTAGAAACACCTTTGCTGAAAGTGTCTATGATCGGTTCAGATTTAGAAATAGCCCCCACACAAATGTCGCTCCCGATTTTACTTTTTCCGCTCTAAAATCCACATTTTGTACCCGTTTTTCTTTAAAATTGGCACAACATCTTATGATCCAACTAAAAAACTATGATGAAAGAGGGTAAGATCGGTTCAGATTTAGATATAGCCCTCATACAAATGTTGCTCCCGAATGTTTAACCGATTTTGGCCAAACTTTACATATTATATTTCACCAATAAACATACATGGTGAAAGCGAGTCCCATCGTTCCAGGTTCTAATATACCCCCATACAAATGTCCTTTCCGATTTAACATTTTTTGTCAAACACATACATTTGCAGGATTCAAAAATCCTTCCCGATTTCTCTTTTTACCGAATTGAATTGTAATGAGAATTGTTTGAGTGATGTCCATATGTCCATACTTTGGTATAACCCAAATGGGGCCCTTTCTGATCTATTACAGCTCTAGAATCTACATCTTATATCGGATCTTCATCAAATTTTGCAGATCATGATATTTTTTCAACTAGGAATACCTACAGTGAATGAGAAATATATAGGCCCATGTTTTGGACAAGTCCCAGAATGTTGTTATTGGCCCCGTTTTGAAATGTCGGTCCTATTACTACTGTATAATTTGTTTTTGTCTGTCGGATAATTGGATCAATTACCATATTATTAACCATATTCGTTAAATATGGCTAAAGATGAATTTATAGTAGCTTTATAATTTATATGAACTACCTAAAATTGCTCCCATGAAATACCTGGGTTTAGTAATCAAAGCGAGGTACATACACAGGGAGTGGTGTAGGGTATTATATAGTCGGCCCCGCCCGACTTTAGCCTTTCCTTACTTGTTTACTTATACAAAAGAAAGTATACTTTAATTTTTAAATAAAATACAATTTGCATTTTTAAATTTCTGAGTATAGAAATCGGGTGGGACATTTGTATAAAGGCTATATCAAAACATTGACCCACATATTCCACTTCCACAACAGATGTTCTTAGGTCAAATATAATATGGTGTGGCTATTCGTATATTCCGTTTGCAATGAGTGGTTTCTAACATTTGCGATGCGATATTTTTATGGAGTTGTATCTAAATCTGATCCCATGTGACCTATTTTCATCATAGATGCAACAACAACAGTTTCTGTTACTTCCAATGTTTTGGGAGTTAGCAATTATAATATAAATCCATTTCGACAAACGAAGAAAACTGTTATATACATACTTATTTCTCTTTGTTCATTTACAACAACTAATGACATGTTTACCGCAAACAAACTAATTTTTCCCACAAAAGAAACTCAAAAACGATGTTCACGTGTTTAAAATTTCGTTTCTACGAAATGCATTTTTTCTCTGCGTGTAGATCTCTATTTTAAAGTTGCGAAACAATAAGAAATGAGTTTCAACTTACTAAAATTTTTGTTATATTTATCACTTATGTCAAATATTTTTCAGAGTTAGTATTTTTTTGTATATATGTAACAAGTATTATTCAAAAGAGAAACAACAAATTCAGTAACTTGGATCTACGTAGGAAAACGAAGCTCTAAAATACCAATTATTTGTTTTTTTTTTAATTAAAATTTCTAGTTGTTTCTTCTTGCATTTCATCGAATACAAAAAAACTGTATTTGTTATTCGAATTTATTCATATTTAAGATTATAAAAATGAAATATTTTTTATTTAATCGGAATATGAGTATAAAGATTTTGAGTAAACATCCTATTACTCATGTCCTATATAAATTAAAAAACCCAAAACTCTTTATACATCCTATTTAGACCCATACTTTGTCAAAAAGCATATTCAATTTTCTGCATTTATCATAGAAAAAATGCGGGACTGAAGGGTTTATCGCCGAGGAATTTGATCGTTTTTTGTGTAATATTTCTTCAAAATATATATCGAGGGCTTTTATTCAAAAGTGGCTATGAACCATTTTCTCGAAAATGAGTTTTTGATGCCAAACTATTCTAAGATTTGGATGTCATCTGTCATATAAATTTGGAAAAGATTTTTTTCTAAAGCAATTTTTTTAATTTTCTGATTTAGCTATCCCCTCGCACGTTAATTTGTGACTGCATAAGTGGCTATGAACATAAAAATAATAGAAATAAAATAGTTCAACAATGGAGCAGCATAAAACCGAATGTTATAATTCGCTACAACGATTTTGTTTAAATCATTTTTATAGATTTGGGGCATATCGTACTATCAAATTCCATCATTTCGCGTTAATAGCATTTTGATTCCCATGTTATCAGGCTAATATAAGAAAAATGGTGGCTGTAAAGTCAAAAATTGTGAAAAGTATATTTAAAAAAAGCCGGCGGAAATTTTTATTATATTGATAATACCAAAATATTTCTTTGGCATATGATTGCTGATTTCATGGGGAATATTTGTTTATGAAAAGTTTCAGAATTATGAATGAAGAAAGTTAAAATATAAGGAAGCAATTTTCGCGACTGGCTACATATATGTTACAAGCGACCAATCTGACGGATGAATAAACAATAATCTTATTCTTATTTCAACATTAATAGTGCTCAATTTTAAACATACAAAAGTGGCTATGAACCATGAAACCGCGAAAAATAGGAAATTTCGAAAACTTTTTAATCGTAGCAATTAATAATCCTTTTTAGATAAAACTGTAGAAGAACGATTAATAATTTCTCTTCAAATTAAGGAGAAAATCAGTTTTTTCGCTCTCCTGAAAAGTTATGTTCTTGTTCATAGCCACTTATGAATATAAGCCCTCGATATGTATGTATGTAATTTCAACCAACCAAAAGTTCTACGCTTAGAGAACAAGTCTGTTAATAAAAGCAACGATTTCTGCTATTACAGCTTTGGCATAATAGCAGTTTTCTGCAATATTACATCACCATTCACACTGCTAAAGAGTTAGCAGTCTGCTAAAATTGGCTGTTGTTAATTAAAATATAAAAATAGATAAGCGTTCATAAGCGAGTTTAGCTCGAATTTTCTTTTATATTAGCTTGGGACAATATGCATATCATATATATTGCTAAAAACAGCAAACAGCTGTTTACCATCTCACCAGATACAAATCTGCTGTCTCTTTTTTAACAGCTGAAAATCTGCTCTTTCAGTAGACTTTCTGCTTTCATTTACTGACATATTCCTTTGAGTGTACTGATAGATGGATTACTGAAATGTAATTTTGCAGACAATGTCTGTCGAACAAATGTATCAAAATATTTCTCGAAGAGTGGTTTGAGTGGTTTCCAAACGCTCCAATAAATGTTTATGGCAGATTTTCATGAAACTTTTCAGAAATATTTCATGTTTTAATTTTTTGTATCAGTTTTGCATACTCTGAAGCAAAACTATTTGTTTGATTTTTTTAGTTAATTTAACTTATTTTAATTTCACCTTTTTTCCTCGTATAAAATAAAATTTTCCTCAGTTTAAGTAAAAAATACTCGTTTTGAGGAAAAAATCAGCAAAATTGTCCTCAGTTTGAGTAAATATTTACTTGATTTGAGTAAACATTTACTTAGTTTTAGGAAATTTTCAACAAATTTTTACTAAGATTTAGTAAAAATGTACTTAGTTTTAGGAAAATTTTGCTTAAATCTAGTAAAAAATTACTTAGTTTTAGGAAAAATTTACTTAGATTTAGGAAAATTTCAGCAAAATTCTACTTATATTTAGTAAAAATGTACTTGGTTTCCTAAATTTTAGTTAATTTTAACTCATTATAGGGTTAACTTTTTTATGAGTGTAGATGAAAACCCCCCCCCCAGGGGAAAATCCTGCGCACGGGCCTGCACATAGGTCCATATTTTGGTGTAGACCCCACTCAAATAGGCATTCAATACGATTTTAGACGTGTTTACCACATCAGGTGATATCAGATAGAACATTTACAATAAATTTTGTTTTGTATGGGACCCATGATATATAGAATTACCATATGCATAGAGGTATAAGGAGTGGTTAATTTTATGTTACATGGGACGTTAAACAAAAAAAGAAATTACTCTAAGGGAACGACGAAATTAATATTTAAAGTTCTTTCAAGGAATTATTTTTTAGCAAAAAATGACAGAAGTGCGAAATTTAAAAAATTTATTGGAATTATTTGTAGAGGTGTCATTACTAAGCAATATGAACTTGATTTCTGGGGAGTGTCCGCAACATCTTTTTTCGTGACCCTGCCTTAATACACACGCATATGTACAGCTACATGCTTAAATGTACTATGTACGGGTTTGTAGTGGTATGAACAGGTATCAATGTCGAATGTATCCCAAAAGTCTACAAAGTCAAAGTTAAGTATTTATAACCAGGCAAATGTACAGTAGACGACAAAAATATAAGGGCACTTTGGTGAGTTGTCAAAAATAAGACCTTTAAAAATATGTGGAGTGTTTTAAATTCAAATTGATTATAATTGTTCAGCAATGCAATTATACTCAATTTTGTATGTGTTTAAAATATAAAAAAATAATTTAAAAAGGGCTTATATGCTCTATTTTATCACAAATTTAGAAAATCGTGTTTTCTAAATTCTTTTGCGTCTACAAACAGGGGCATAAATTCTACGTTTATCCACGGATCTTTTACGTATATACACTGTTTTCTTTGCTATAGTGTTAGCTAAAATATAACAAAACGTTTTTCTGTTTTTTTATATTTTCAGTTTTTTTTTTTCAATTACTTGGAGACTGTTCCTAAACCCTGTTTCTATATGAAAGTGTTATTCGTAATATTTGTTGTTATCATAATTGGCATTAATTGGACATATAACATATATTGGACTTTCCAACTGTTCCAAAATAAGACTGTAAATATAAAGGCACCTTCGACACAAATTATAATAGCAGTAAAAAATAAAAAAAAAAATGGATTTATTAAAAAATAATAATATTGTTTTAAGGCAAAATTTTTGTTGCATAATGTTATAAGTAGACATAGGCTACAATTTTGTTCTGCTGTGTTGCTGTGGCAAACAATAGTAAACTTATATTTATTTCATCTAGTGTACGTACCCATTTATACCTGAGCCTGAGACCGAGAAAGGTAAATACACGCACGCACACATAACAAACTGTTCAAATGAATATCCAAGAGCAACAATACCAGAAGCACAACAACGCAACAACAACAACAATGAATTTTATGCAAATAGAAAATGACTGGAAGATATTCAACTGTGTGCAAACATTTGCACGTGAGTGTACATACGAGTGTGTGTGCTTGGAGCAAAGTGCGTATATATGTATGTATATGTTTGTATTGGTGGGGTTCTTCAATGGTTTGTTGGTTAGTTTTAGTGTTTCGAA
The DNA here is from genome assembly GCA_947397865.1 of Polietes domitor. NCBI lineage: Eukaryota > Metazoa > Arthropoda > Insecta > Diptera > Muscidae > Polietes > Polietes domitor. The sequence continues at coordinate 18,246 of CANDYM010000164.1, forward strand.
TTAGGATTCGAATTGAATCCACATGTTTACCTAGAATGTGATGCTGATGTGGGGAGGCGGTGGCTTGCATATGTTTGCTTGAGTCTATTTAAGATTCCATATGTCTTTCATAGTTAATACAATGACTAGATGAATTTGATTTGTAGATTTACATTCAATGTGGTGGTAATAACTGCTGGAACTCGATGTATTTGTTTGAAGATATGGTGCGTAGACTTACTTCAAAGTTCTAAGGAAAAATAAGAAACAGTTTTAAGGGGTTGAGGACATTGACACTTGTAGATATTAAAAACCACTGAGAACACCGTTCAATATAGTAATGCTCCTAATGATAATAGTAAATAATACAAATTTTAACGGAAATAATAATGTTGTCAGGTTGACCAAATGAAGCGACAACCATTGAAATGATCCAAAAAATATTTTTTGAAATATCGTCTAGTGCACGCTGGGGATATTACATTTTGCTCGAACAAAATTCTGACATGTTACATTTTTAATTTGAAATTTGTATGATATGTTCGACTTCAGTAAATAGATATATATGTGCAAAATTTCAAATGAAGGAAATTTGAAATTTTCGTATTTTCAGACTTATTTGTATTTTCGGGAGAATTCGTCCTCAGATTATTCTAATTCCCTCCACTTTAGGATGGGGGTTCATTCATTTTGCTACTCGGTTTTTAACACCTTGAAATATTCAACGTATATAATGTATATACATATATTATGTATCATTGTAAAATTCTAAGGCAATTTAGCAGATCGCTTGGGATTGAAAATGGGGAAAATCGAGCCAAAGGGACAATTTTCCCCAAAGACTGAAAATACCCCCTAATATTTAGAGTATTTAGGCAGTTTGTTTAATTTCCGTCTAATATTAAAATTGGGAAAAGTTATACGACTAAGGAGTTAAAGAGGAGGAGAGAGAGGACAAAAATCCAAAACAGCTTGAAACATGAAATACGGTTTTTACATACCTCTAATGGATATTTCGAAATTCGTACTTTTAGGAGATACAATGGGAAAAGATGGAAAAAGCGGTACCAAGTAATCTGTTGAAATTTAAATTATAAAATTTTGTGTATACATTACTCTGAGACACGAATATTACGGAGTTTTTTTTTTCGAAATTTGTAAATTTATTGGGAAAACAGGCAAAAAGGGGATAAAAATGGTACCAACCTAACCGCTGCTGCTAGAATCATGGAATTCGTTGCATACGTTCCTCTAGCTACATAGACGCACAAAAGATAAATTTTCTAAATCTGTCCTTTTAGGGTTAAAATGAAAAAAGGTACCAACCACACGGCTGCAGCTGGAATCATGAAATTCTGTGTGTAGGCTCCTATGACTGTGTGGATGTTTGCGATTAAAAACGAGTAAAATTGATCGAGAGAAATTAAGTTTGTCCTAACAACTACAGAAAATAACCCCTGCTAGTTAGGGTACTTTATTGAAATTACCCAGCAATAAAATTGGTGCAAATTTTGAAAAAAAAATATTGGTTTCTCCCTGTGTCACCCTGTTTGAATGCAGGCCTTTTTAAAAATTCCTTCTAGCTGCTTAAATAGAGTAATTGGCATACAGATTTTACGATTCCAGATGCAAAAGTTTGTTTAGGGGGATACTAACCCTAAAAATACAAATATCGAAAATCCATTTATGACATGGTCAGAGTTTTTCACGATTCTAGGTGCAATGCTGTTGGCATCATTATACACTAGGGTATTACGTCTTTTTGCATTTGTTTGTTTATTATACAGGTCGTCTTAGAATCACTTTCTGAGTGCTTTTGATCAAATTTGGCACAACACGTTATATTTTATCTAGAGACAACTATATTGAAAATGGGTTATATCGGTTCGTATTTATTAGCTTCCATACGAATGTCGCCGATGTTACATTTTCTGCTCTAGCAAATACATATTTTAACAGATTTTGATCAGAGCTATTATATTATATAATATAATATTATAATACTATAATATTTTACCTGGAAACATACATTGTGAAAGTGGATATCATCGGTCCATGATTTAGAAAAAATTCAAAAATCCTCTCCGAATTGAATTCGATTGGCGTAGAAAGTGAAGGATATCATATAGTCCGTCCCACCCGATTTTAGCCTTTCCTTATTTGTTTTCAATTGTAAATTTTAAATTTTTTGATTAAAGCTATTGAATTTTGTCAGGATGTTGTTTATTGCATTGGTTTTAAGTACCCCAAAAATGTCGTCCACATATTTAGTCAAGATCTTAGGCCTAATATCACAGCTCACTAGACATCTAACCAATAGCCCTTTCATTACAAAATTGGCTACAATTGGAGATGTCGAAGATCCCATTGGCAAACATTTCTTTTATTGGTAAACTCTGTACTTAAATTTAAAATACCGATTGCCCTGTATACAATATTTTAATATTTTTAGGAAAAGCTAGATATAAATTGTTGAATTGTCGTCCATTTGTTGTCAAAAATTTGTATTGCACAATCAGCCGGAATGCTCGGGAAGAGTGAAGTTTGATTTACTCTTAGAGGCAAAGTTGTAGCTCTTGTCATAAAGAATAAAAATTGTGGACATAAAATCGAAAAAAAACTTCATCTTCAAGGTCAAAATCGCAAATGTCGCCGAACAAATCTTATAGGCTGTAGTGTGTGTGGGTAGCGTATACGTGGTGTTGATTAAGGATGATATCACTCATACGCACTGTAGTCGGACTGACCATTAACAGAAACAGTTCTGCAAAATATTTTTGTGCAAGATATGAGCCTAAAATGATCACTTTTTCCAAAAATGACACCGAGGGCCCAAATCTTTGGGGACCCATAAAAAAGAAATGCATGACTTTGGGCAGAACTGGGAGACACGGTTATTTTCTTTTTTGTTCTTTTATCATGCAGTGGTGTCCGTATATGGTTATATTTTTCGTGTTGCACTGTGTTATTAAATTTTCAGTAAAATAAAAAATCATCTTTATAAGCAAGTGGAGTGCAAAAGGAATATTTGAATCAATATATTATGTTAATTCCGGCAAAACTTTTATTTTCAAATATGTCTTTTATGGTGAAGGTAACATCAATGGGTATCACCAAAAGACCTATAACTAAAATAATTAAAATAATTTAGAAAGGCGTTAAGTTCGGCCGGCCCAAATCTTGCATACCCTCCGCCAAGGTGTGCATTACACACACTATTTCACTATTCTAACTGCAACCGCTTGATGTATACCCCATTCGCCTATTAGAAATTTCTAAAAATTCGTTTATATACACTGAATCGTTTGTATACACTGAATTTCACGATTTCAACTTCAGCGGCTTGTTTGGTACCATTTTTATGCTTCTCTTCCAATTGCATCCCTTAATATTACGAATTCCGAAAAATCCCTATATGGACGCACACACTGAATTTCAAATACCATGGAGTGCATTCCACAGTATTGCCAGCAGATTAGATGCTGTCGACTTTACATAAAAGTGTGGTAAATTGTGATATTTTTTGAAAACTTGATTTGAACTGGGATATTGCCCTGGCTCAAGAGTATTTTGCTTCTATATTTAATAGAGCAAATTTATTTTTTATTTTTATTATTTATTTTTTATGAACATTACGATATTTGTTTACTATTTTAAACTACAAGACATAATTATTATGTCCATTGCTTGAAATAAATTGTGAATGAATAGTAAATTCATTCCCTCGGAGCCGATTTACTCCAGCTGAATATCTTGATTTCATCTACAGACCAAATGTCTGTACCATTTTGATAAGGAAAGTACTAATACGTAAGATCCAATATGTTTCGTGTCCACAGTGGGATGTAAGAACCCAATATCATGATTCTAACTACGGCCGTTTGCTTTGTACAAGTTTTATTCCTTTGCTTCGTTTTGACCCTAAAAGTACGATTTTGAGAAAAATCCTCTTGTTTTGCGGGTCTACGCTGCCAGACGAGAGTAAACACGAAATTTCATGATTCTAGCTACAATAGCTTGGTTGGTACCGACTTTTTCCAATGAATGCGATGTATACATTGCATTTCACTATTCTAACTGCAGCCGTCTGGTTGGTACCATTTTTATCCCCCTTTCCTCATAAAACATTTCAAAAAAATTCCTGTATGTCAGATGAATGCATAACTTCAGCGGTTCACCGGAATAATTTTTCCCTCTTCGCCCTTATTTCCCCCCTAAAAGCTTCCAAAAAATCCTTCATGTTTCACGTCTAAACATTCAGAATGTCTACAACGAGTTTCATGACTTCAACGGTTTCGTTGGTACCATTTTTATCCCTTTTTTACAATTTTAACCCTTAAAAGTACGAATTTTGAAAAATCCCTCTATTTTATGTATCTACGCAATTAGAGGGATGCGCAAGCAAAATTTCATGTTTCTAGCTGTTGTTGTATCAAAGGTACCATTTTTATACCCTCCACCTCCAGGATGGGGGTATACTAACTTTGTCATTCCGTTTGTAACACCTCGAAATATTGACTTGAGACATTATAAAGTATATATGTTCTTGATCGTCATAAAATTCTAAGACGATCTAGCCATGTCCGTCCGTCCGTCTGTTGAAAGCACGCTAGCATCTAAACGAAAGGAGCTAGAACGTTCAAATTTTCCATAAATGCGTCTTATAGTCGTAGATCGGTTGGGATTGAAACGGGGCGAAATCGGCCCAAAGGGAAAAATTTTGTTTGTTTTTTGAATATGTCTGTTTATAATTGCTTGATATTTGGTATACGCATTCCCCTTATAGCAAAAACGTAGACCATAAAGTGATTCTTATTTTTAGGGGGTGAAATGGGGCAAAAAGGGATAAAATTGGTACATATTAAACGAAAACAGCTAGAAACACGAAATTCGGTGTGTACATTCCTCTAATTGAGTAGATACATAATATAAAAGTATTTTCCCAAATTCGTACTTTTAAAGGGTAAAATGGGAATAGAGGGATAAAAATGGTACCAAACAAACGGCTGTACCTAGAATAATGAAATTCGGTGTATACATTCCTCTGATTGCATAGACAAGTAAAATACACAGATTTTTCAAAATTCGTACTTTTTGGGGTTAAAATGAAAAAAGGGGACAAAAATAGTACCATTCGAATGACCGCAGCTAGAGTCATGAAATTCGGAGTATACATTCCTCTGACTGTGTAGACACGGAAAATAAACTGATTTTTCGAAATTCGTACTTTCAAGGGCTACAGTGGTACAAAGTGATAAAAATAGTACCAACTAAACGACTACAGCTGGAATGATGAACTAATTGCGTAGAAACGTCAAGGGGTAAAAATGGTACCAACCAAATGGGCGCAGCTGGAATCAAGGAATTCGGTGTATACATTCCTCTGACTGCATCGACAAGCAAAATAATTTTTTTTTTTCCAAATTCGTACTTTTTCTTTTACGAAAAAAATTGGTTGAATCATAAAGTTAGGTTATATTGCACTATGTACGTCTGATAATGGATTTTCAAAATTTGTACTTTTGGAATTAAAATAGAATGAAAATACAACAAACTGTAGCACCCACTATCTACCAATATTTATAGCTTTTAAGCTTTTTGAAAATATAAATATAAGAATATTTATTTTGTGAATTGACGTATTGGTAGCCTTGCCTTATAAGCGTGGTTTGAAATAATTAAAATATTATATCTATATATATAAAAGAGTTGCGTTACTGACTGACTGACTTATCATTGACCAGCCCCCAGACCAAACGGCTGAAGCCAGGGTCATGAAATTTTCAGAGTTTTTCTCAAATATGACGCAGACGTCGACTAAGAAAGGGTTTTACGAAATTCGTACTTTTAGGGGGTAAAATGGGACAAAAAGGGATAAACATCGAACCTTCGTCCTGACTAAACGGCATTAGCTATAAGCATGAAATTCGGTGTGTTCCTTGCTATGACCATGCAGACGAGCTACAAATTGGGATTTTTCGAAATTTGTACTTTTAAGGGAGGAAAGAGACAAAAAGGGATGAAAATGTTACCAATAGAATCGTGAAAATCGGTATTTACATTTCTCTGACAACGTAGACTTGCAATATAAATTGATTTTTCCAAATTTGTACTTATAAGGGGTGAGCGGGACAAAAAGGGATAAAAATGGTACCAACTAAAATATTACACCTAGAGTCGTGAAATTTGGTATGTAAATTCCTCTGGCCATATAAAAGCGAAGTAAAATTGCATTTTTCGGAATTTGTACTTTTTAGGGGGCGAGCGGGACAAAAAGGTATAAAAACGGTACCAAGTAAAGTATTACACATAGAATCGTGAAATTTGGTATGTAAATTTCTCTGACCATATAAAAGGGGAGAAAAATTGGATTTTTCGAAAATTGTACTTAAGGGGCGTGAGGGACAGAAAGGGATAAAATGGGACCAACTAAAGTATTACACCTAGAATCGTGAAATTTGGTATATAAATTCCTCTGACCATATAAAAGCGAAGTAAAATTGGATTTTTCGAAAATTTTACTTATTTGGGGTGAGTGGGACAAAAAGGGATAAAATTGTACCAACCAAAGTATTGTAGCTACAATCGTGAAATTTGGAGTGTAAATTCCTCTGGCAACGGATAAAAGTAGTACTAACTAAAGTATTGACAATTTAAAAGCGCTAATCTAAAAGAATTTTTCGAAATTTGTACTTATAAACGGTGAGCGGGATAAAAATAGTACCAACTAAAATAGTGCAGTTAGAGTTGCGAAATTTGGAGTGTAAATTCCCTGCCAACGTAGAAGCGCAATCTAAATGGATTTTTTTTTAAATTTGTACTTATCGGAGGTGAGCGGGACAAAAGAGGGAAACATGGTACCAACTAAAGTATTGCAGCTATAGTCGAGAAATTTGGAGTGTAAATTCCACTGACAACGTAAACTTGCAACAGAAATAGATTTCTTGATTTAGTATGACCACGAAATTTGTACTTTTAAGGGATGCGCGGGACGAAAAGGGATACAAATTGTGTACAATCCTTTAATTACTTAAACGCAAAAACACATGTTACCTATAGTGGTTTTTTAAAATGTGTACTTTTTGGGAAAGAGGTGCAAAAGTTATAAAGTAGCTGGCTGCATCTAGAAACATGAGATCGAGTATACAAATGGTGGTAATTTTTTGTTCAGAACTTGGTAGAAAATGATAAAAATTATACATACGATGGAGTTCAGCTAAAATAGTACATATCGACAAGCACATTACGTTGACTGTGTGATAGTGCTATATAATAGAATGTTTCCAAATTACTATTTTCGATTTATCTATATCCCCCTAAAGAAAATTAAATAGATAAATAAATAAATAACAGAGCCGGATAAAATTAACAAATAGCTGGCTTTTTCGCGTGCGAAGCAGCGGGTACTGCTAGTTTAATTATAAAATTATTTTTTCAATATTTGTTTTGGTTTGGCTATATTAAAAAATTAATTTTCCTGTAATATTACTCTAATATTACACTTCAATCTCTGTGGAATGCAATCCATGGTGGAGGGTATATAAAGTTCGGCCCGGCGGAACTTATCGCCGTTTTTACTTGTTATCCCTATTTCCTATTTCGGCCGATTTTTTTTTACTTTTTGGTACTTTAATAGTACAAGAGGAATGTCCGCAACAAATTTCAAGAATATTGCAAATATAAATATACGTAAATATGGGTCCACGAAAAATCGCTCAGGAAAAATTATGAAAAACAACAAAAAAACCATAGAAGCAGAAATTAAAAAATGCTTAAATAGTCTAAATATATATTAGGGGTAATTTCAGTTCTTGTTAGGGAAACATTTTTCCCCCTGGGCCGATTTCGCCCACTTTCAATCCCAACCGTCCTGCAACCATAAAACACAGTTGGAGAAAAATTGAACCTCGTAGCTCATTTCGTTCGGCGGCTAGCGTGTTTTCAACAGACAAACGGACATGGCTAAATCGTTTTAGAATTTTACCATGACCCAGAATAGATATACTTTATGGAATATTTTAAGGTGCTACACACGGAATGATAAAGTGAATATACCCCCATCCTTAGGTGGAGGGTATAAAATTACAACGTACACGAAAAATTACATGGGAAAACATGTTTTTTAGGTGTGTTTTCAGGAGTGTTTGGCTCACAGACGTCTTGACTTAGCAACGAAATATTTTGGAGATCATCTTAAAACAATCTGATCTTCATTTTTTTCGGGGGGGAGGGGGGGGGGGTTGTGACCGCAGCAATTTATTTTTGTGCCCATCCTAATGTATATATTATTGAACTTGTAATAACTTTTTTTATTATAAATTTTTTTTTTATTATAATTATATATTTTTTAATTATAAAAATTTTTCATATTTCATGTGAAATAGAATTTTACGAATTCGTTTACATATTCAATAATCATAAATATTTGTCGTTATGCTAACCATAGTTAAAACCATACACCACACCCCTCGCATCTGAGGCAACGATGCTACTCTTACTGTCTGTCGTAGTCGTCCAAATTGTAATACTAGTAGTCGTAGTATCATTTTAAGCATGAGCTAAAAAAAGCGTATGCCATCGTTCTCCTCATAATACATGGCCAAATAAAAGACATTCTCTATTACCAAACAATACAGTCACACACTTACACGCACGCAAATACCGAAACATATACTCCACAAATACACACACACGCACCTAGCCTTAAGCACACGCACACCAACTGCTGGCAGTGATACCAGCAGACTGTATCAACAAACCACATACAATGAATTATAATCATCAACATCTTCGTCGTCATCGTCAATGATTTTGCTTTAATTTGTTGTCTAAATGTTTGGTAAGCAACAAAGTCAGACGGCTGAATATATATTGTTTAAGGATAACAATAAGGAAGTGGTCGCCCCCCCAGAGGGATAGTGGCAGGCCGACAATGATGATGATGAGGTAAACCTATAATTTGGAAAAATATTTGTCTACCATTTGATTTGATACTATTTCCTTGGCACCAGCCATGCACGTTTGCTTTTGAGGTTTCTCCCCACACACACACTACTTGCACAAATTTAATTGCTCGAATAATGAAATTCCATTTCCGGGCCTGGCCGAAATCTTCCATTATCCCTGGGGAATATTAAATAGCAACTGCTGTCTTTTTGCTGATGGCTGTGTGCTGCGGCAATACTATTTTCCCACAATTATTCAATTATACTGGGGTGTTGTTTCGCTTCTTATTTCGTCGGGGTTTTTTTGTCCTCTTCCAAATACTCTAAATTCAATAGATATTCGTTCAATATCACTGCTGTCCTGGCTAACCTCTCGTGGTGTACGACGATTTGTATCCATGTGTGTGGGTGGTAGATAGACGGCAGACATTCATACATTCATTCATTGGCATTATTACTTACCCGGCACTATAATTGTGTCATTTTTCATCCAGTAGTTTATTGATTTTGGAAATGCTTCCGATTGGCATTCAAGTGTTATATTCTGTCCAATTGCTGCACCCACTAATTGATTTTGTATCCAAATCATTGGTGGAACTAAACGGGGCAGAGAGAGTGAGAGAGAGAGAAGAAAGAGATTTGAAATTGTAGAAGTGTGATTAGAGTAGGAAATAAATTGCATTCTGTGGCTTTAGATCAAAACCACAGATTGGAGCACCGATATCTTCGAATGCTCCCATCTGCAGTAAGACCAAAATGTAATTAAAAATGATGACAAATCTGTGGTGGCAAAAAAAATACTGGAAAAGGATTTTCCATCCTTACAATATGCACACATCCTTAAAATATGCAAACGTTTTGGCAACCTCATAAATTAAACCTTAAAGTATGCAAAGGAATTTGTATTATAACATTCATTAGATTAGTGTGGGATATTAAAAATATAAATATACTAGATTTTTCATGCACCCGCATTTGGTGCATGAAAAATCTCCGAAGAAAATATAAAAAAATCTAAAAATTAAAAATCCAAAAAATAAAATATTTCATATTTAACATCGCCTATAGGCTGATTTTTCATAAATTCAAATATTGAAAATTATCAATTTGTGTAGAATATTGTAAATATAAATATACGTAAAATCGCCCAAGAAAAATTATGAAAAACAACACAAACACCATTCAAAAATGGACGATTTTTCATACGAAAAAAATCTTAAATTTTTTGGTCAATACTTGTTATTTGGGCC
>CANDYM010000164.1:28619-49463 GCA_947397865.1 Polietes domitor
AATGTCGCTCCCGATTTGACTTTTTCCACCCTATAAAGCACATATAGTACCCGATTTTCTTTGAATTTGGCACAACATCTTATAATCCATCTAGAAACACCTGTGCAAAAATTGGGTAAGATCGGTTCAGATTTAGATATAGCCCCCATACAAATGTCGCTCCCGATTTGACTTTTTCCACCCTATAAAGCACATATAGTACCCGATTTTCTTTAAATTTGGCACAACATCTTATAATCTATCTAGAAACACCTGTGCAAAAATTGGGTAAGATCGGTTCAGATTTAGATATAGCCCCCATACAAATGTCGCTACCTATTTCACTTTTTCCGCTTTAGAAACCACATATTGTACCCGATTTTCTTTAAATTTTGCAGAACATCTTATAATCCAACTAGAAACACCTATGCAAAAATTGGGTAAGATCGGTTCAGATTTAGATATAGCCCCCATACAAATGTCGCTCCCGATTTGACATTTCCCGCTCTAGAAACGACATATTGTACCCGATTTTCTTTAAATTTTGCAGAACATCTTATAATCCAAATAGAAACACGTATGCAAAAATTGGGTAAGATCGGTTACCAGTTAGATATAGCCCCCATACAAATGTCGCTCCCGATTTGACATTTCCCGCTCTAGAAACGACATATTGTACCCGATTTTCTTTAAATTTTGCAGAACATCTTATAATCCAACTAGAAATACGTGTGCAAAAATTGGGTAAGATCGGTTAAGATTTAGATATAGCCCCCATACAAATGTCGCTCCCGATTTCACTTTTTCCGCTCTAAAATCCACACATTGTACCCGTTTTTCTTTAGCACAACATCTTATAATCGAACTAGAAACATCTATGATGAAAGTGGGTAAGATAGGTTCAGATTTAGATATAGGCCTCATACAAATGTTGCTCCCGAATGTTTAACCGATTTTGGCCAAATTTTACATATTATATTTCACCAATAAACAGACATGGTGAAAGCGGGTCACATCGTTCCAGGTTTCAATATACCCCAATACAAATGTCCTGTCCGATTTAACATTTTTTGTCAAACACAAACATTTACAGGATGCAAAAATCCTTCGCGATTTCACTTTTTTACCGAATTGAAATGCAATGAGAATTGTTTGGGTGATGTCCATATGTCCATACTTTGAAATGACTTTGGTATACTACTGTATAAGTTGTATTTGTCTGTCGGACAATTAGATCAATTACCATATTATTTACCATACTCGTTAAATTTGACTGAAGATAAATTTATAGCATATAAATTATATGAATATAATTTATATAATTTGTATGAACTACATCAAATTGATCCCATGAAATACCTGGGTTTAGTAATCAAAGCGAGGTATTTACATACGCAGGGAGTGGTGTAGGGTATTATATAGTCGGCCCCGCCCGACTTTAGCCTTTCCTTACTTGTTTTGTTTTAATTTAGAATTACTATTAGTTTTAAGCACATTTTTGAGATATTACACTCTCATATCCTGCAAAGTCCCGGGAGCAAGGACCATACATTCTATACTACTTTAATAATATTTGTATACAAACCACTAATTGGAAAAGCATGGTGCTGTACAAACTTCGATATTTTTTATTTAAATAATACATTATAGTCATAAGTAATTTATTGTTCAACGAATTAGTTAAAAATTGTCATTATTTTTAAAAAAGAATTGATATATCTAATTTAAATCTGATAGACTTTACGTACTGTTGTGGACAAATCAATTGCCTATGCTAAGGAGCAAAATCGTATAGCATACTTTGAGAGAATTGTCCTTAACAGTAATTAAACTGAATCATTCAGCTTACATACAATATTTTAAAATATGTAAAAATTTTAATTAAATTGTATTGAATCGATTGCTGAAAATACGAAGGAGGAAAAATGCTGACTTTATTCAATTTCATTTAGATGTTAAAAATCTTGCATATCCTTAGGCATACTTTTGAAAATTTTGTGCAATTTACATACCTCACACTGCCAACTTATTTACATAAGTTGACCTGGTTTTGGCAAATAAAGCCTTCAAACCTTTATAAGTCACACACAAATGGTACATATTATTTGAATTTATTTATCAAGTTCAATTTCATTTGCATACACAATTTTTGTTGTCAAAGTATCAATTACCATATCTCGGCGATATGAAATCAATATTGAATTTTAGTGAATATGAATTTTAATGTTACGACACAGTAGACTTTTTGTGGAAACGCACTTGTATGATTTCTCAAAAAAAGAAAACAGTCTCAGACAAAGTCATTGAGTATTTAAGCGTAGGCAGATTTATGATTTTCTTGGCAAATGCCAGTTTTTCTTCCAGTGACCATAGAACACATGACCTACTTTTTCCTGGTCCATAATTGAAAATCCAAATTCTTGCATAATTTAAGGAGCCATTGAACTTATTCCACTTCATCATTTGCATACTTTATGGCTTTAAATAAATAATAAAGATGCATGCATAGCTACTTTAGGGCTTCTTTGATAAATTCCAATGTGTATAGTATACATCAGGGAAGATGATATGCTTTAGTCCTTCTTAAATCTTCGGTGAATCAATTTAATACTTTTTGCCACACTCTTCACACACAGACAAACACACACACACATAGATTTACATATACTTACAGTGTATAATCAGCATAACCCTCTTGCTAACCGATGGTGGTATGCCATTCGATGCTATGCACAGATATGCGCCCATATTTAAACGTTTCACTTTGGCAATCGTTAGGAATGAACCATTGTAACTGATGGCTGCAACAAAATGAAATAAGAGAGAGAAAAGAAAGAAATTGTAGAGAAAGGCTAACAATTTTACAAAGCGTAAGGAAAATTGTAACAAGTGGTAGTAGTTGAACATACATATCGAAGTTGAAAGTTTGAGTTACGATGCACTGTGGGATGCTTTTAGAACATTTCATTTAACCATTATTCAAGTTGATAATTCTCTCTCGAATTATTTTTTGACACAAATGATGACCTAAAAGTTTTTGTACAAGAAAATGTCATTGGATGCCAAATCTGGACTGTACTTTGGGTGCAAATCAAACAACAAACAACAACAAAAAAACATTTTTTTTCGAAGTTCTTCGAGTGCTTTCTTGAATTTCGTTTATCTTGAAAAACATATAGGGTTCACTGCCGTTTTGTTTCAGGCTCATAATATCGATCCACAATACGTCGTCACCTGTAGCAAATTCATACACATGTTTTGCATCACCTCCATACGAATATATCCATATAAACGTTTCGTACTCTATTCTCCCTTTTGAATGCCTCGCCCTTATGATTACTCTCAAAAAGTCAGTGGAAGTAAACACTACTAGTACAACACTAGTAGACAATGGGCCACTGTATACCTTACACAGGATTTGCTAATTGCTCAATTAAAGCAGTGGTAACACTACTTGAAGACCAAGTGATGAGCAACCACGTAAACCATGTACGTTCAGATACTAACTTAATTGTAGTTTCTGGGCCGATTTCACGACTTCTGATCGTTTAGACCACAAACGGCGTGATCTAGGAACGAAAATTTTGCTAATCATCATTAAACTATCCGAACATTATTTCCGTCGAGTGAACTATTCTTTTATTTGTATAGACCGCGAACCAGCCTAATGTATATTTTCATTACATGGCATGCAACAACAATTTTGCCTAAGAGAAATGTATAAAAATTTCTGATATATTTTGGATTTCTACACTCGTAAACGATATAAATTTTTTATGAATCTAAAAAATATTTTTTTACTAATATTATAATTTGCGTCAAAGGTACCATTCATATTTGCCTTTCACGCTCGTATATGTCCAATTAATGATAAGATGGTTAAAAGTTATGAATTTCAATTTCATATAGAAACAGTGGTCCAAGAAGAGTCTTCAAAAAATTGAGACAAAATTTAGTCTTTTTCCGCAAAAATTTTTTTTTTGCTGAGACCCAGAAAAACCCATAAAAATCGAAAATATATTTTTAATAGCTAGTTGAAGAAAGTACAGGGTTTTTATTCTTTGACATTTGACAAGTAGAAACTACGCCATTACTAACAAGTAAGGAAAGGCTAAAGTCGGGCGGGGCCGACTATATGATACACTCCACATTCTATCCGAATAAAATTCAATTCGATAAAAAAGTGAAAACTGGAAGGATTTTTGTATCCTGTAAATGTATGTGTTTAACAAAAAATGTTAAATCGGAAGGGAAATTTGTATGGGGGTATATTCAAACCTGGAACGAAATAGTTGAAATATATATTAAAAAACGGTTAAACATTTGGGATCAACATTTGTATTTGGACTATATCTAAATCTGAACCGATCTTAACTATAGGTGCTTTCAGTTGGATTATAAGATGTTGTGCCAAATTTAAAGCAAATCGGGTACAATATGTGGTTTCTAGAGCGGAAAATGTCAAATCGGGAGCGACATTTGTATGGGGGCTAAATCTAAATCTGAACCGATCTTACCCACTTTCTGCATAGTTGTTTCCAGTCGGATTATAAAATGTTGTGCCAAATTTAAAGAAAATCGGGTAGAACATGTGGTTTCTAGAGTGGAAAATGTCAAATCGGGAGCGAGATTTGTATGGGGGCTATATCTAAATCTGAACCGATCTTACCCAATATCTGCATAGGTGTTTCTAGTTCGATTATAAGATGTTGTGCCAATTTTAAATAAAATAGGGTACAATATGTAGTTTCTAGAGTGAAAAATTTCAAATCGGGAGTGAGATTTGTATGGGGGCTATATCTAAATCTGAACCGATCTTAGCCAATTTCTGCATAGGTGTTTCTAGTTCGATTATAAGATGTTGTGCCAAATTTAAGAAAAATCGGGTACAATACGTGGTTTCTAGAGCGGAAATTGTCAAATCGGGAGCGACATTTGTATGGGGGCTATATCTAAATCTGGACCGATTTGCCTCAAATTAAATGATGCATAAAACTTTTTGTGAAGATCCGACTATAATTGCGACCTGTAATTTGATTACAACAATAGATGGACTGACGGACTTTGCAAAATCGATTCAGAAAGTGATTCTAAGCCGATCTGTATAATAAATGATGGGTATAACTCGTTTCCTTTTGGGTGTTACAAACAAATGCACAAAGACATAATACTCTCGTGGAGTGTATAAAAATGGAACGATACACGCTTCAACAACGCATTGATATTATTAAAATTCATGAATTAAACTGACCTGGAATTGCATCGAAAAATCATCTTGACTGATGAGGCCCATGTCCACCTCGGTGGATACGTCAACAAGCTAAATTGTTGCATATGGGGCTCGGAAACCCCTAGAGTTCTTGTTGAGAAGCCTCTCCATCCTCATCGTGTGACTGTTTGGTACGGTTCGAAAGTGAGGTTGGCTCAACAGTTACGGAGAATGGATTGCGCTATCGAGAGATGATTAATTAGTTTTTATTGTCGGAGTTGGATGGTATTGATCTGGACAACGTTTACTTTCAACAAGACGGCGCTACGTGCTACACAAGCAACGAAACCATTGCTCTTGCCTACGGGAAAAGTTTCCGGGCCGGTGTTATCTCTCGAAGAGGTGATCACAATTGGCCACCGAGATCTTGTGACTTAACACCGTGCGACTTCTTCCTTCGGGGCCACGTGAAAGATAAGGTCTACGCCAACAGCCAAGCGTCGATTCAAGACCTCAAAGATAGAATTCGTGGGGATATCGAGGTCATAGGGCAGCCACTTTGCGATTTGGTTATGGAAAATTTCATGAATAGGATATGGTCCTGTAAGCGTGGTCGTGGTAGCCATGTGGCTGATGTTGTTTTTCATTATTAACGGCATACCTTCCTCTTTATTATGAAATAAACATCCGATCATTTATCTAAAAAAAAAAGGCATTTTTCTTTGAATACCATAATAACACCTCTTGTTGGAAAACCCTGTATTTAGATAAATGTAGAAGTTATGGCTCGTTTTTATAGATGTACATGTCGACTTCACGTATGACTACATTATTTTGAGCAAAAACTTTGTAAAAATGACATACGATTTGTTAACCCTCCAATACGGTATTATGGCTTTGAGCATTTGTTTGTAACACCCAAAATGCAACGAGATAGACCCATCGTTTATTATACCGATCGACTTAGAATCACTTTTTGAGTCGATTTCCATATATTTTTGTAATAACAGTACAGGTCGCAATTGTTGTCAGAACTAAATCAAAGTTTGTATAACGGAATAAGGGCGAACGTTATTTATTTTGAAGAAAAACGAATCAGATTTATATATAGCCCCCAGACGAATTTCGCTCTCGATTTGACTCTTTTCACTTTAGAAATCACATATTTTAACACATTTTCTTCAAATTTGGCCAAAAAACCTTATATTTAAATTAGAAACAACTATGGTGAAAATAGGTAAGATTGCTTCAGATTTATGTATAGCTCCCGTACAAATTTCCTCCCGATTTAACTTTTTCTGCTATACAAACCACTCATTTTAACAGATCTTCTTCAAATTTGCAAAATATCTTATATTTCAACTAGAAACGCCAATTATGAAAATGGTTCAGATTTATGTATAGCTCCCACAGAAACAACGTATTTTCACTGAATTTTCTCAAATTGAGCATAACACGTATAATTGTGAAATTGGGTCACTTCATTCCATATTTGGTTAAAGCCCCGATACAAATATTATTATATGATTAGGAAATTCTTCCCGTTTTCACTTGTTTACCGAATTGTATTGTATTCTGATAGAATGTGGAGGGTATAATATAGCCCCGTCCGACTTTAGCCTTTCCTTACTTGTTTAATTTAATTTTTTTATTTTTTAGAAATTAAACAGTTTGTGAGTTGTGCTTCTCGTTCGTTTGTGAGAATCACCTCATTATAGAGGCCGGTTTTGACATGGTCGAAATCATGATCGTGGTAGTCTGCAGCCAAGTAATAAATGTCACCATGCCATTTGTAAATAAATTTGCATTCTATTAAATATAGATGCAAAATAGTCTTGAGCCAGGACAATATCCCAGTTCAAATCTAATATTGATTACAGACCAAAAAATGCAAACGAAAAAATTAAACATTTCTTTAAATTTTTATTTATTTTATGGGATTTTTCGTCGCAGCAATGTTTTTTTTTTGAAAAATAATCAATCCAAATGGTTCTGAACCACTGTTTCTATGTGAAAGGTAAATTCACAACAAATGTATGTGTCATATAATTGGGAGTGATGGGGTCCATATTTGCAAAATGAGCGTAGACATAATGGAGGTACCTTCGGGGAAATCTGGATCCATCAAAATTTGTGTGTGTTGATGTTATTATTCTGTATGTCTCAATGCAAATAATAAATATTTTTTTAGGTATCAGATACAATTACAGAAAAAATTCCTTTAATATTACAAACACAAATGTATGTAACATTTTAATTGGTTTTTTTGCGTTTATTTCGGCTTTATAGATGATGGAATAGCTAGAGAAACAAATACATACGCATCTACTATGAATTATAGGCAGAGAAAAAGAAGAAGAATGATAGAGACCAGAAGAATGTCTAAGAAGTATAACGAGTTTGACACACAGTGCTCGAAAATCTGGAAGTGGGTGGTTCGGACGGAAAGCAAAGCAAAGTTAGATGTCTAATTCAGGCGCATTGGGCTATTGTATTTTCCTTACAGCATCCATTACAATTTGGCTCCAGCAACATCTTTAAGAATTATGCTAATGTTGCTGCAAAATATCATAAGATGTAATAATTTATACTTATCTTACTTTTGCAATTAATATGATTTCTGTCGTAGTTGATATAATTTCGCGTTAGTGTATTTAAGGGCCAGTTTAATGATAATAATAGTGTGCAATCTTTATTCCACATTTATTTTACCAAATATTTTCAAAATTTTTTCGTAAAAGCGCCAAAATCATCGAATATCATATATATCAAATATGCCTTTTTTAATTGAAATCAAATTTCAGGTTTTTCTGTGTATGGGCTTGGATCTTTTCGTTCTACACCAAAAGAATAAAATGTTCGCCCTACTGCAGCTCTGTATGATATTTTGGTTTGGCATTCATTTGCATTATGCTAACAATCGTCTGGGTGATTATCTTAATAGCAAATTTGTTTGTTTCCCAAAACTTTATCCATTGAACAGGGCCCACGGTGTCACGGTTTCATACAACGAGTGGCCAAAACTAGAAGGAATTATCGTAGAAATTTGAAATTTGGTACATGCTTATATAGCAACTAAATATGATTATGGATGAAATTTCGAAAAAATTGGAGATAGTTAACACACAATATATGAGTCCGGTAAAAAAATTCACATCGCTCCGATTTTCCCGAAAATGTCAGAAAATATTCTTCTTCAAAAAAGATTTTACACGTGTCTTAGGCAAAAAATCTTAAAATTTTATATTATAGTTATATACATTGCAATTTCCACAAAATATTGAAAATCCTGTTGACGAGTATGTATTAAAATCCTTGTATTTCGCAATCCGGTTAATCGATTTTAAAGTTTTATACCTTGTTTGAAAGGTCGTCAGCAGTACTTTAACCCTACTTTAATTAATTTGTTTCAATTCCGGTAGAGTTTTACAAACAATTGTGGTATTGATGTTTTAAAATAATTACATCTGTACATTGCATTATTCCAAAACACACTAAGATCATTTTAGATGTGTTTTCCATGTGCTCTGAACATTTTAGGCAGCATATTTATTGGGTTGTATTTTAAAATATATATATATACATCAACATAACATTATGAACCAAATATAGCAGAAATAATAGCAACAACACAGATAGCTTCCCATCTGGTTAATTTTTAGGAAAATTTGGTTTGAGAATTCAGAATTTATAAAAAAGAGAGTTTTCAGAAAAAAATTAAAAAATAAAGTTTTAAATATTTGCGGTAAGAGTTATTTTAGTCCAGTTTCAATTCCATTTCATCAATTTGGTTTTTGAAATGACAATTTTACTTGCTATACTTCGACTTAAATTTTCATAAACGATTCTACTGATGTATGTACTTTCAGATTTGCTTCGGATTGGATAACCATCATTTCAATTAAATCGTTAGAGTAATTAATTCATACGTTTTTTTTCGTATAGAATTATTGCTTATTACCTATCAGAGCTGCCACAAAAATAACTTATTTTCAAAACTCTTTTGAAGTTTTCTTGTCTAGACTGTTTTCTACTAAATTGCACTAAATGATTTGTAAAATCCTTAAAAAAAATTCTCGATTTTGGCCGCAGCCATGACAATGTGCGGTGCGCTGTGCATTGGCAAACTTATAATGATACATTTTGCCGTAGTTACCAAGGTGATGTAATAATCTGCCTGCAGGATACTGATTCGGAGACATGCAATCAATTGTTTGAAATTCTATTGATTGTGCATCACATGCTGTGTTTGCATGCAGGTCTCGGTTTTTTTCTTCTTCTCAATGTTCAAATCATTACAGTTTTTCTACAGTCTTCTCTCTTAAATGAAAAATGTGATTTGTAGTGTAGCCACCGTTACGCTGGGATTTTTCTCTGTTCGTCCTCTTCTCAGCCAACCTGGTGTTTCCACTTCCGTTTAACATTTCGCATTTAATTTTTCCCTTGCATTATTATTTGCTTGTGCTTCTGCGATAACACATATGAACCTGGATGAATGAATGCACATACATACATACCTTGGGTGCCGTTGGGTAAGGGTATGGGCTCGCCACCCTCTCGTCGCCATGTTATGGTGGGTGTGGGCGATCCAGTGGCCGCACATTTGAGTGTCACATTAGACCCTTCACGTACCACCATATCCGTGCTGGTTGGATAATCTAAAATATCCGGTGGCACTAAAAGTAATACAGAAATATACAGAGTGGATGAGAGAAATAGACAACAACAGCAACAACAAAATAACAACATTCAAAACATACAATAGCATATGAAAAATGAGAGCGGAGCAGTAGACGGGGGAGGGCAAAAGTAATTTAATTGTTATTGATGTTACTACAAAACGATGGTTAGTAGTAGCGACGTATGTCGTTGTCGCTATTGGTTGTGGTGCTTTTTGTGCAATAATACATAATAGTTTTTAAGCATATGGCAACAGTTGTTGCTGTAGCCGTTATAAAATACATACATATGCACATATCACCCACAGGGATACAACATACATTGCTAAGTATAAATACCCGGGTATAGCGGGTCAACTGAAAAGCAAATAGATATAAGAAACATATAATTCAATTTCTGATTTTTGATTAATTCTAATCGAAATACAGATTTCCCATTCGAATTTAAACAACTGCCAGTAGGACATAGCATCATGGATACTGTTAAAATATTAGTTGTGTTCGTTGGCATTTTATCTAGCAACATTCGGTGTATATTGACAAAAAACTACAACACCGTGCGACAGAATTTCGCACACATGAGAATAACCAACAAATTCTGAAAGAATGGCGGAAAATTAAAAACCCACAACTGACACATATTCCATATCAATTCGTTTACTTCTTTAAAATTTAAATTATTATTAGCATTTATAAAAAAATATCGTTGGAATACCTTGGGTTGTATGAGTAATATTAATATAAATACACGGTGTGATATGAGCAATTTTTGGGTATATTACTTATACCACCCATGGACCATTTTATACATTTCCTTGTAACTATGGATTTCAATTTCATATTTAAGCCTTTGCCTCGCGTATGCCACCGAAAATCGTTTTGTGTTACACGGTGTTACAACAATAGGAGGCAACATCATGCTACTCGTACATTATGTATGATTGTGAAATGTACAACATGTTCGCCAACCAAATAAAACGTTCAAAAAAAGAAATTAAATTTTATCGATTGCAAACATTTTTCAATAACAATACAGCAAATGCCTCGGGTGAGCTTGGCAACTATGTATATTGTTATACTTTAACATAATATCGAAAATAGATTACTTTCAATTCCATTTCTTTCATTTAATCTATTATTCAATAAACTGTTAAAGAACTATGGAATGTCCACTAAAAATTTTGGCGTACGAAATTAAAAGAGGAGAAGAAATATAAAAGAGCTATTTTTATTTCACATCCAATATCTAATATATCTGAATGTCTGACTTTGGATCAACAATTTTTTGTCTAAAACATTTACGCTACTAACCATTTGTAGACATTTATAAAGGGTGATTTTTTAAGAGCTTGATAACTTTTTTTTTTAAAAAAACGCATAAAATTTGCAAAATCTCATCGGTTCTTTATTTGAAACGTTAGATTGGTCCATGACATTTACTTTTTGAAGATAATTTCATTTAAATGTTGACCGCGGCTGCGTCTTAGGTGGTCCATCCGCTTAGTCCAATTTTGGCATTTCCACGTTTTTGAGTAACAGAGACCCAATTGGTGCGAACGGCGACGAATCGAAAATTGGTGGTCATCATTAACACTGGCCGATACAGCTGCGATATTTTCTTCAGTTCGCACTCTACGTAAGCGTGTTGGTGGTTTAATGTCCAACAATGTAAATTTGGTGCGAAATTTAGTCACAATAGCCTGAATAGCCGCTTCAGTGGGTCGATTAAACTGACCATAAAATGGAAGCGCGCAATGAACTTTCTTAACAGAGCACGCATTTTGATAATAAAATTCAATAATTTGCAAGCGTTGTTCGTTTGTAAGACGATTCATGATGAAATGTCAAAGCATACTGAGCATCTTTCTCTTTGACACCATGTCTTAAATCCCACGTGATCTGTCAAATACTAATGCATGAAAATCCTAACCTCAAAAAAATCACTCTTTACATTCGAATCGTAAAATTTACGCCACAAACGGATTTTTCGCTATTTTCTACACCAAGTAGCTTGACGTTTAAAGATATTTATATTTATATTTAAAGATATATATATATAAGGTATTAATATAAGGCTACGAATATAAGAGGGAATTCTGATAGAAACAAACGATTTACAACAATATAAAACTAAGTTCGTGGGTACATTTGTAACAGTCTGAATTACCTGTAAAGTATAATAATAAATTTGTACAACAATTGAATGGGGATACATCAAGGTTTTCGGTCCTCTTGTAATAGTCTAAAATATCAATTTGATTTCCTATAAAATATAAATAATTTTGGTCCTATAATTATTTTATTTTCTCGACATAGCCTCCTTTCCATCCGTCGGCTGAGCACGCTAGCACAATTTCCATCTATATGTTCAAGAGTTGTAGATTGACAAAATCGATTCAGAAGGACATAAAATTCCCTCGCAAGGAAAATGAAGTATTTCAAATTATTTGCAACCATTAGACATATATGCAGTAAAGACAAAGACAAGGCCGGATTGTTTTTTCAGCACGATCTGCTACAGATAGACCTTATAGTGGCAAAAATTATTATATTGATTTACCGAAGATTGAAAAAGGACTAATGCATATCACCCTCCTAGAAGTACACTGTACTCATTGGAATTTATCAAGGAAGCCCTATTTACTTAAAGTCACAAAGTATGTAAATAATAAAATTAAATATGTTCAATGGCTGCTCAAATTAAACAAGATTTAGCTTAACCAGACCTGCTGAAAATGGGTATAATAAAATAGTTCTCCCAAACGAATGATAACTACACCTCAAACAAAAGCAACATACAGTCTAAACTTCTATTAATGTCACTACAGTTCACGATTATAACAATTAAGAAATATGTCCTAACAATATCTATAAGAGGAAAAGTGTTCCTTACAAGATCTGAAACTACATCTAACAATAGTTTCTAGAATTTTACACCACTTCGTGGACTAGGATATTATAAGTTAGTTTTCCGCCAAATTTTGTAACACCAATTAATAATCGAGCTAGACCCACCTTTTTGGCCAAGGACGATTGGTATTGAATATGGAGGAAATCGGTTCAGATTTAGATATGTCGCTCCCGATTTGACTTTTTCCGCTCTAGAAACCGCATATTGCTCCCGATTTTCTTTTAAATTCGCACAACATCTTATAATTGAACTAGAAACACCTATGCTGAAAGTGAGTAAAATTGGTTCAGATTTAGATTTAGTCCCAAAACAAACGTCGCTCCCGATTTCACTTTTCCCGCATATTGTTCCCGATTTTCTTTAAAATTGGCAGAACAATTTATAATCCAACTAAAAACACCTATGGTGAAAGTGGGTAACATCGGTTCAGATTTAGATATAGCCCCAATACAAATGTCGCTCCCGATTTGACTTTTTCCACTCTAGAATCCACATATTGTACCCGATTTTCTTTAAAATTGGCACAACACATTATAATCCAAAAAAACACCTATGGTGAAAGTGGGTAAGATCGGTTCAGATTTATATATAGCCATAATACAAATGTTGCTCCCGATTTTTTAACCGATTTTGGCCAAACTTTATATAAAGGGTGATTTTTTAAGAGCTTGATAACTTTTTTTTAAAAAAAAAACGCATAAAATTTGCAAAATCTCATCGGTTCTTTATTTGAAACGTTAGATTGGTCCATGACATTTACTTTTTGAAGATAATTTCATTTAAATGTTGACCGCGGCTGCGTCTTAGGTGGTCCATTCGGAAAGTCCAATTTTGGGCAACTTTTTCGAGCATTTCGGCCGGAATAGCCCGAATTTCTTCGGAAATGTTGTCTTCCAAAGCTGGAATAGTTGCTGGCTTATTTCTGTAGACTTTAGACTTGACGTAGCCCCACAAAAAATAGTCTAAAGGCGTCAAATCGCATGATCTTGGTGGCCAACTTACCGGTCCATTTCTTGAGATGAATTGTTCTCCGAAGTTTTCCCTCAAAATGGCCATAGAATCGCGAGCTGTGTGGCATGTAGCGCCATCTTGTTGAAACCACATGTCAACCAAGTTCAGTTCTTCCATTTTGGGCAAAAAAAAGTTGGATATCATCTCACGGTAGCGCTCACCATTCACAGTTACGTTACGATTCGCATCATCTTTGAAGAAGTACGGTCCAATGATGCCACCAGCCCATAAACCGCACCAAACTGTGACTTTTTCTGGATGCATTGGTAGCTCTTGCAATGCTTCTGGCTGATATTCACTCCAAAATCGACAATTCTGCCTATTTACGTACCCATTGAGCCAAAAATGAGCTTCGTCGCTGAACACAATTTCTTTCTTTCTGAACTTTCTTAACAGAGCACGCATTTTGATAATAAAATTCAATGATTTGCAAGCGTTGCTCGTTAGTAAGTCTATTCATGATGAAATGTCAAAGCATACTGAGCATCTTTCTCTTTGACACCATGTCTGAAATCCCACGTGATCTGTCAAATACTAATGCATGAAAATCCTAACCTCAATAAAATCACTCTTTATTATATTTCACCAATAAACATACATGGTGAAAGCGGGTCACATCGTTCCAGGTTTCAATATACCATATAAATGTCATTTCCGATTTAACGTTTTTTGTCAAACACATACATTTACATGATTCAAAAATCCTTCCCGATTCCTTTTTTACTGCATTGAATTGTAATGAGAAAGAAAGTGGGGTGTATCATATAGTGGATCCGTCCGTCAGGGAGTGGTGTAGGGTATTATATAGTCGGCCCCGCCCGACTTTAGCCTTTCCATACTTGTTTTTTGCAAAGGGGGTTGATTTCTGAGAGAATTCTTATTGTGGAATTTTATTAGGATCATTTTTATAGAAGAGATGAGCTCTTTATGGGTAAATTTCAAATTTTTTCGAGAAAATCAAAAAAATCCTCTCAAAAAGACATTTAAGTATTAATAAAAATTTGCCGAAAATGTCAGTGGGGATCACCAAAGACACCAAAGTTGTAAATAAATATCTTCACGCTTAAATACAAAAATTACTCTCCAACTTATAAAACAACAAGTAAAAAACGACTTTAAGTTCGGCCGGGCCGAACTTTATATACCCTTCAACATGGATTTCATTCCACAGAGGTTGTCGATTTTCGTAGAAGTGCAGTAATATTACAGAAAATATATTTTTTTAATATAGCCAAACCAAAACAAATACAAATATTAAAAAAATAATTTTATAAATAAATATAATATTTTATTATTTCAAACCACGCTTACAAGGCAAGGCTACCAATATCTTTACACTATATATATCGAAATAATACTTCAAGTCAATTCAAAAAATAAATATTCCATTATTTATATTTTCAAAAATGCTTAAATACCATAAATATTAGTAGATAGTGGGTGCTACAGGGTGTATTTCGTTCTATTTTAATTCCAAAAGTGCAGGGTTTTCCAAAAAGAGGTGTTATTTTGAATCACCCGGTATATCGGTAGCTGTCACTTTTGAAGCTTTTATTCATTGACATTTGACAAGCAGAAACTACGCCATTACGCCATTAAAATGGAACAATATACGCTTCAACAACGCATTGAAATTATTAAAATTCACTACAAAAATAAATCAAATAAATCCTTTTGACTGATGAGGCCCATTTCCACCTCGGTGGCTACGTCAACAAGCTAAATTGTTGCATCTGGGGCTCGGAAAACCCAAGAGTTATTGTTGAGAAGCCTCCCATCCTCATCGTGTGACTGTTTGGTGCGGTTTATGGTCCGGCGGGGTCATTGGACCTTACTTTTTTCGAAAATAAGGTTGGCCCAACAGTTACGGTGAATGGATTGCGCTATCGAGAGATGATTAATGTTTTTTATGGTCGCGGTTGGATGGTATTGATCTGGACAACGTTTAATTTCAACAAGACGTCGCTACGTGCCACACAAGCAACGAAACAATTGCTCTTTTACGGGAAAAGTTTCCGGAACGTGTTATCTCTCGAAGAGGTGATCGCAATTGGCCACCGAGAAGACCTCAAGATAGACTCCAGATAGAATTCGTGAGGCCATCGAGGACATAGGGCAGCCACTTTGCGATTTGGTTATGGAAAATTTCATGAAAAGGATATGGTCTTGTAAGCGTGGTCTTGGTGGACATTTGGCTGATGTTGTTTTTCATTATTAACGGCATACCTTCCTCTTTATTATAAAATAAACATCGATCATTTATCGCAAAAAATGACATTTTTCTTTGAATACCAAAATAACACCTCTTGTTGGAAAACCCTGTACAAATTTTTAAAATCCATTATCTCTCGTACATAGTGTAAAATAACCTAACTTTATGATTCAACCAATTTTTGTCGTAAATGTTAAAAGTACGAATTTGGAAAAATCTTTTTATTTTTCTATCTATGCAGTCAGAGGAATGTATACACATAATTATATGATCCCCTTTTTCCTAGTTAACCCCCTTAAGAGTACGACTTTATAAAATCTCTTTATTGTACGTGTCTACTCAATAAGAGGGATGTACACACCGAGTTTCATCATTGTAGTAAGTCGTTTAGTTGGTACTATTTTTATGCCTCTGGACCCATTGTATCCCCTGAAAGTACGAATTTCCAAGAAACCTTTTTTTCGTGTATACGCAGTCAGAGGAATGTATAATCCGAATTTCATGACTCTAGCAGCGGTTATTTGTTTGGTACTATTTTTATCCCTTTTTTCCATTTTATCCCCAAAAAGTACGAATTTCGAAAAATCTGTTTATTTTACGTGTCTACGCCGAATTTCATTATTTTAGGTGCAACCGTTTGGTTGGTACCATTTTTATCCCTCTATTCCCATTTTATCCCTTAAAAGTACGACTTTGGAAAAATATTTTTATATTATGTATCTACTCTATTAGAGGTATGTACACATAATATTTCGTGTTTCTAGCTGTTGCCGTTTGAAAGGTACAATTTTTATCCCTTTTTGCCCCATTTCATCCCCTTCGAATAATAATCACTTTGTGGTGCACGTTTTTGTTATAGGGGGAATGCGCACACCCAATATCAAGTAAGTACAAGCAAACATATTGAAAAAATGTGCTTAAATACTCTAAAATATTAGGGAATGATATGGGTATTTTTAGTCCTTGTGACGGAAATTTTTTTCCATTTTGGCCGATTTTAAGAAATTATTACTCGATCCCCATTATCTCCAATATCCCCAATATTTAGTGCATTTACGATCTTTTAAAGATTGCTGCCTTATATTTACTTTTTGAATTGACTTGAAGTATTATTGTATAAATATATTGGTATCCTTTTCTTATATTCGTAGTTTAATATTATTAAAAGTTTATATTTATGATTTTTTTTTCAATATATTTTTATTTGATTTGTTTTCGCTATATTAAAAAATGTAACATTTTCCTGCACTGCTACGTAAATTTGAGGCCGAACTTAATGCTATTTTATTTGTTTACTTATAGAAATTGTATTCTTCGTTAGAATTATAGCGGAAATCTATCATTCTATGATGGAGATTGTTACAAACGTAGCAATGCTGACATAGGTCGAATAAATGGTCAATTCACTTTTCATTTCATATGTATATGTCAGAAAATGTCATACATAGCCTTTCTGCAAAACTTTTCTTGCACAGTATTATCTGTTCAATAAATTCAATTTTCAATTTTAAATTATGTTTATTTCAATAAGATTTTTTTAATCCTACTTCTTGTAAACATTCTATATATTTGGCAC
This sequence comes from Polietes domitor, assembly GCA_947397865.1. NCBI lineage: Eukaryota > Metazoa > Arthropoda > Insecta > Diptera > Muscidae > Polietes > Polietes domitor. The sequence continues at coordinate 46,197 of CANDYM010000164.1, forward strand.
ATTTAAATTAATTACCACATTTCCATAAAATGTGGTATCTGATGTTAAATCCGTCTTATTTATTTTATAGGATCATCGTACGTTTCAGATTATAAAACTGTGAAATAATACAGACCATGGCGGTCAGTATTATTTCACATACAGAATTTATGATGTACTATGGTCTTTAACGTGGGCAATTAAATTTAACATGTCCTTTATCCATGCCCACATTTGCTACGCTCTCTTCTCTATTTGTCAAATAAATGTCTCTTTTAATAATCATGTCGCAACATTTATGGTTCACTTCCAGCTCCACCTACGAACCGTAAAGTTCAAGGACACTAATTAATTATATGTGTACGTCTGCGCGGCTCCTGTTTGCAAACGATCTCAGCTTAACTCAATTACTTTAATTGAGTATTGCTCTTAATTTTTTATAACTCATGTTGGTTTTATTAGGACTTGAAACGTTTCTGTTTTTGGGTTCGTTTGCTTTAAAAAGAAAGCAGCAACAACAACAACAGCAGTTATTGTGCTTTTGCTGCCCAAGGAGAGAAGAAGAAGCAGCAGATAAGAAAGACGAGGATATATGTTTGTATGTATTTACGTACATATCCACACATATAAATTTCTATATATGTATTTCTCGGCGAAGCGAAATTAAACAAAATAAAATGAAAAACACGCATTAGACGTGTTTGTTTTAGTTAAAAGAATTTTCCAAACATACGTATACACCAATACAAATAAACAAATGCTCATAAACATAGAACACTTGAACATATACAAACATACATTTGTACATACGTATATTTATATCCACATGCATACATATACGCACACATTCAACATTGACAGTATTTATTATTAAATTAGCAAAATGTCTGCAAATACTGCATGTTTTATGCTCCGCAGTGAATATACCCACAAATACACATATAAACACAGCACTCAGGATACCAGCCAGCGGTGTAAGAGAGCATTTGGAGAGTTTAGCAGGCCTTTCTATAAGAACAGAGCACACACAGAATTAAAAAAAAACGGGAATTTGGCAAGAGCAATGAATGTGCTACAAAAAATAACTAAAGTGGAAATTCGTGGGAAGTGAAATTCTTTTTCGTCTCGAGGACTTAAAATAGCCACCTCGGAGTTGAGATACGACGCCTATTCCAAACATTGCACGAGTTATTAAAGTTCACATCGAGTTCTTTTTTATTTTTTTTCCGAGCCCGCATAGTCTGTCCAAAATAGTTTTTTATCTCTGCCGATTTGAATTCTTAGCGTTCTAGAAGCCATATATTGGGGAAATTGATTAGGTCCATATATGTTTTGATATGTGGTTTTAAATATTACTTACGATGAACGAAAAGTAATCTGGTCTATAAAGAACCACATAAACTTTCTAAAGAGTCAAAGCCCTTTAAAAATCATGCTCATTTTTCTTCGAGTGTATACAGTATTTTTTAAATGCAAATTAAATAATGCTGTAAATATAATATATTTAAATCGTCTTCAAATTATCTTTAATTCTGGGGGTAGCTTGCGCTACTTTATTTATTGTATGGGGTATGACCCGGTCTATTACACTTAATACCCCAAATTTATAAATGTGCCTGACAAAAATTAAAAAATATAACTTTTATTTCCTTTTCGAATTTAGGTCAGCAAATATTTGATATTAAGAGAGGACTGTAAGAATTTGCCAAGAACTATGAAACTGCGACATGAGAAAGCAGTCGATTTCTAAAAGGAACCTAAGACACTTTCTCTCTCTCTTAAAAAGGTGAGTGAGAGAATCAAATTAAAAACTTTATTATTTGCTGATTGGAATTGCAATTGTCCTTTTTATAACCTCCATCCTCCTAGGACGTCCAAGTTTTCCATAAATGCGTCTTATAGTCGTAGATCGGTTGGGAAATCGGTCCAAAGGGAAAAATGTTGCCCTCATAAGGACTGAAAATACCCATGATAATCCCTTATATTTTACATTATTTGGGCATGTCTATACACTCCACGAGAGTATTATGTCTTTGTGCATTTGTTTGTAGCACACAAAAGGAAACGAGTTAGACTCATCGTTTATTATACTGATCGGCTTAGAATCTGAGTCGATTTAGCAATGTCCTTCTGTCCATCTATTGTTGTAATCAAATTACAGGCACAGGTTAGTTTTGCGGATCAAGGACGAACGCTATTTCATTTGAGGTAAATCGGTTCTGATTTAGATATAGCCCTCATACAAATGTAGCTCACGATTTGACTTTTCCGCTCCAGGAACCACATACTGCACCCAATTTTCTTTAAATTCTGCACAACATCTTTTAATCCAACTAGAAACAAATATGCTGAAAATGGGTAAGATCGGTGCAGATTTAGATATAGCCCCCATACAAATGTCGCTCTCGATCTGACTTTTTCCGCTTTAGAAATCACATATTATACCCGATTTACTTTAAAATTCGCACAACATCTTATAATCCTACTAAAATAAACACCTATGGTGAAAATTGGTAAGATCGGTTCAGATTTAGATATAAGTTTGTATATATATATACAAATGTTGCTCCAAAATGTTTAACCAATTTTGGCCAAACTTTAGATATTATATTTCACCTATAAACATACATGGTGAAAGCGGGTCACATCGTCCCATGTTTCAATATACCCCCATACAGATGTCCTTTCCGATTTAAAACTTTCTGTCAAACACATACATTTACAGGATACAAAAATCTTTCCCGATTTCACTTTTTTACCAACTGAATTGAAATAGGATAGATTTTGCGAAATTCATACTTTTTGGGGTTAAAATGGAAAAGGGGGATAAAAATAGTACCAACTAAATTACCGTGGCTAGAGTCATGAAATTAGGAATATACATTCCTCTGACATCGTAGACACGAAAAATAAAAGGTGTTTTCAAAATGTGTACTTTCAAAGGATACAATGGGTACAGAGGGATAAAAATAGTACCAACTGAACAACTAAATCTGGAATGATGAAATTCGGTGTGTACATCCCTCTAATTGTGTAGACACGAAAAATAAAAAGATTTGAAATTCGTACTCTACAGTCATGGAATTCGGAGTATACATTATTCTGACTGCGTAGACACGAAAAAATAAACGATTTTTCCAAATTCGCAAAAATTGGTTGAATCATGAAGTTATCTTGTGCTGTGTACGTGAGATAATTGATTTTCAAATTTTGTACTTTCGAATTTAGAATAGGATGGAAATAAAAACCGACTGTAGCACTCACTATCTATCAATATTTATGGTACTA
>CANDYM010000165.1:0-41269 GCA_947397865.1 Polietes domitor
GAGAAACTTATGTAGATAGAAGCATGAAATTTAAAGAATTTGTAACAGATATTTTCTCTTTCAGTTGATAACCATATCTCCATATTAAAAGTCATGTAAAAAGAAGAAAAGATCACCAAAAAACTGGGATCACAGTTCTCCAATATACGACGTCTAGTTTCACGTGTATATAATCTTGTTCAGCTCCAAAAACTACTGTCGCACGTAAATGCTGCATTAAAACCAATAAAAGTTTGAAATGATGTTCCTTTGGATTATGACAACTTCATTAAATTTCGTTCAATTCTAGCATGGGTACGGCTTTTTCTCCCATCTATCCCTCTGTCGATTCGTCCTCCCGCCATTTTCATGGCATCCCAAAAGTATTAAACATTTAATCATATCTTCCTCTGTTCAATGACATTCTTGAAGTATGCAACATAAACCTCCGCAAAATGTTCTCCACAGTCACTGATGTAACAACAGGTATTTTGAGAGTAACCTGTTGGTAACCTATGCAGAAAGTGGGTAAGATCGGTTCAGATTTAGATATAGCCCCCATACAAATTTCGCTCCCGGATTGACTTTTTCCGCCCAGAAACCACGTATTTTTACCGAATTTCTTCAAAATGAGCACAACACGTTTACTTGATCTGAAAGAACTTATTGTGAAAGTTAGTCACTTCATTCCATGTTGGGATATAGTCCCGATACAAATATTCTTCTCGATTTGACAAATTGGACCACGTCATATTAGCCTATGATTAGGAAACATACTAAAATTCTTCTCGTTTTCACTTTTTCACCGAATTAAATAGTATTCGGATTGAAAGTGGAGTGTATCATAGAGTCGGCCCCGCCCGACTTTAGACTTTCCTTACTTGTTTTATACTTGAGTTGTTTTTTTTTCTATTAAATCATTTTCAATCTGCCGCCGCTAATTGGATTTTATTCAATGCTATTATTTTCTAGTATAACTATTTATGCAAATTTTATGCACACAAAGAAAAATAAAACCAGTAAGGAAAGGCTAAAGTCGGACGGGCCGACTCTATGATACACTCCACTTTCAATCCGAATACAATTCAATTCGGTGAAAAGGTGAAAACGAGAAGGTTTTTTGTATCCTGTAAATGTATGTGTTTGACAAAAAATTTTATATCGGAAAGGACATTTGTATGAGGATATATTGAAACCTGTAACGAAATAGGTGAAATATAAAATGTATAGTTTGGTCAAAATCGGTTAAACTTATGGGAGCAACATTTGTATTTGGGCTATATTTAAATCTGAACCGATCTTACCCACTTTCACCATAGTTTTGTTTAGTTAGATTATAAGATGTTGTGCGAAATTTAAAGAAAATCAAGCACAATATGTGGCGTTTAAAGCGGCAAAAGTCAAATCGGGAGCGACATTTGTATGGGGGCTATATCTAAATCTGAACCGATCTTACCCAATTTCTGCATAGTGTTTCTAGTTGGATTATAAGATGTTGTCCCAAATTTAAAGAAATCGGGAACGACATTTGTATGGTGGCTATATCTAAATCTGAACCGATTTGACGGATATTCACCATGGGTGTTTCTAGTGGAAATATAAGATGTTTTACCACATCTGAAGACAATCTGATACATTATGTGGTTTCAAGAGCGGAAAAAGTCAAATCGGGAGCGAAATTTGTATGGGAGCTATATATAAATCTGAACCGATCTGACGGATATTCACCATGGGTGTTTCTAGTGGAAATATAAGATGTTTTACCACATCTGAAGACAATCTGATACATTATGTGGTTTCAAGAGCGGAAATAGTCAAATCGGGAGCGAAATTTGTATGGGAGCTATATATAAATCTGAACCGATCTGTCCGATATTCACCATGGGAATTTCTAGTGGGAATATAAGATGTTTTACCAAATCTGAAGCAGAGATACAAGCCGACCGATTTTTAGCCGACAAGCCGCCGCCGCCGCATGTTTCTGCACGAGTCGCGCCGCCGTCGATTTCATCAGCTGAAATCGACTCAACCACGCCGCCGATTTCATCGACTCATATCGACTTCAACCACGCCGCCGTGATTTGACGGAGTTCTAACTCAGTCAAATCTTACTACCAAAATAGACAACCCACTTAAAATTACAAAAGAAAATATAAATGTCAACTTAGACAACCTACTGCTGTGAAATATATAATATATATAATGTATCTATTGTTCTTCTTTAGTGTGTCAAAGTAGGTAGAGTATTATCATTCTTTGGAAGGATTCAAGAACGTCTGGTCAAATATGCCTCACATGAAAAGCTGTAATTGCAAAAATATTTATTAAATTTATCCTTATTATACATTTTGGGAATGGATTCTTCTCCCAAAAATAATTGTATGGGTTAACAATTAGGATATCCACCCGATTAAATTTTATTCGATTAATCGAATAACTTTTGTCAAATATTTGTTCGAATAATAAAAAAATCATGATTTTCGAATAACGAATAATTCGTATAAATTGTCCCAAATAATCGATTAATCGATATTATAAGTTTTGCCTTAAAAAAACTAATGAAATCGTCGTATGCTTTGTATGATAAATTGATTTTGAATAGCCAGTTTGCTCCATTTGGGTACACCAAATATAAAACTGCAATTTTTTTAGATTTTTGATTTGTATGTTCCACAGATATTAAAATAACGATTTGTCCGACTTCATTTAAAAGTAGCAAAAACTGACCAATAGCTTCGGTATTATTTAAAATTTAAAGAATAGTAAATTCATAGAAAAATTGAGGTTAACACCGTGATAATAAAGTCAGTTCTGTTATAAATCATATGATCCATATTCGGAAAAAGTCAATGGATAACTTCTGATAGTATGCCCATTTAAGGGAAGGTTCTTTATTTTGATAAGATATTACGATTTTTGTCACTTCTAATTAATTTCGAATTTGATCTTACAATTTTTAAATATAATCAGATACATAATAAACGTTCAATATATAGTTGAACTACCCGTAAACTGCCGTATCTTGTCTATATAACTCTTATTAATTATATTTTATTTAAGTGGACAATTGTTCGATTAATCAAATAACTCTTCACTAACTTCTCTAACTCTTCTAACTTCATTATTCGCTTAATTGGGATTTTTTTTTTCAAATAAACGAAAAATCGAATAACATAAAAGTCCGAATAATTGGATGCCCTAATAACAATATTAAATTATTGGAACATTGGCTAATATTAACAAATATTGAACTACTAGCCAAAAAATAAAAGAAAATTGTTCCTTCCATCTTCCCAAAATTGCAAATAAATGGGGGTATTCGAATGACAGAACGAGCCGGCAAATCAGCCGAAAGCCGCCGCCGCCGACCTATTTTGAACAGCGCCGCCGCCGCCGATAATTATGGTTCGGCTTGTAACTCTGATCTGAAGACAATCTGATACAATATGTGGTTTCTAGAGCGGAAAAAGTCAAATCGGGAGCGAAATTTGTATGGGAGCTATATATAAATCTGAACCGATCTGACCGATATTCACCATGGTGTTTCTAGTGGAAATATAAGATGTTTTACCAAATCTGAAGACAATCTGATACATTATGTGGTCTCTAGAGCGGAAAAGTCAAATCGGGAGAGAAATTTGTATGGGAGCTATATATAAATCTGAACCGATCTAACACATTTTTACGACAGGTATTTCTAGTTACAATATAATGTGGTTTGCCAATTTTAAAAAAAATCTGTTGTAATATGTGTTATCTAGAGTGAAAAGAGTCAAATCGGGAGTGAAATTCGTATGGGGGCTATATCTAAATCTGAACCGATTTTCTTCGTTTTACATCGTTGTGCAAAATTTCATTTGGTTCTGTCTACAATTGCGACCTGTATCGTGATTACAAGAATAGATGGACGGACGGACAGACAGACAGACTGACAGACAGACAGACAGACAGACAGACAGACGGACATTGCTAAATCGACTCAGAAAGTGATTCTAAGACGATCGGTATAACTAACAATGGGTCTATCTCGTTTCCTTTTGGGTGTTACAAACAAATGCACAAAGACATAATACTCTCGTGGAGTGTATAAATAGTTACTCCGTTTTAGAATTAAGGTGACGTTTTTTTCTAAGCCTTATGGGTGGTGTTTAAAATCGACATTTCTAACAATAAATCCCTTTAAATGTAAAGGGACTAATGATCTATACACTATTCAAATTGTAACAACACAGTTCAAATAGAGAAGTACGCGCAACACAATAGTTTAGAAGTAACCAGTAAGGAAAGGCTAAAGTCGGGCGGGGCCGACTCTATGATACACTCCACTTTCAATCTGAATACAATTCAATTCGGTGAAAAAGTGAAAACGGGAAGGTTTTTCCATGCTTTATATAAGGTTACTTTCTATATATGTTTGTGTGCCACAAAATTTGAAATCAATTTTTGAAAGCTTTTTTCTCAACCAATTTTGCTCAAATTTTGCACACTTAATCATTTTCGATGACAATACAAGGAAATGGAAAAATTTGACCAATTGGACAAAGGGGCGTGGCACCTCCCATACGAAGTTAAAACCTATTATTGAATATTGTCAGTTCTATGACACCTAGAATGCTGAAATTTTGTGTAAGTGCATCTAGCATCAATTCGCATAGTTGTGCCAAAAATGGGCGGTATTGGAAAAGTGGGCGTGGCATCTCCCATACGAAGTTAAAACCTATTATTGAATATTGTCAGTTCTATGACACCTAGAGTGCTGAAATTTTGTGTAAGTGCATATACCATCAATGTGCATAGTTGTGCCAAAAAGGGGCGGTATTGGAAAAGTGGGCGTGGCACCTCCCATACGAAGTTAAAACCTATTATCGAATATTGTCAGTTCTATGACACCTAGAGTGCTGTAATTTTGTGTAAGTGCATCTAGCATCAATGTGCATAGTTGTGCCAAAAACGGGCGGTATTGGAAAAGTGGGCGTGGAACCTCCCATACGAAGTTAAAACCTATTATTGAATATTGTCAGTTCTATGGCACCTAGAGTGCTGAAATTTTGTGTAAGTGCATCTAGCATCAATTCGCATAGTTGTGCCAAAAATGGGCGGTATTGGAAAAGTGGGCGTGGCATCTCCCATACGAAGTTAAAACCTATTATTGAATATTGTCAGTTCTATGACACCTTGAGTGCTGAAATTTTGTGTAAGTGCATCTAGCATCAATTCGCATAGTTGTGCCCAAAAGGGGCGGTATTGGAAAAGTGGGCGTGGCACCTCCCATACGAAGTTAAAACCTATTATTGAATATTGTCAGTTCTATAACACCTAGAGTGCTGAAATTTTGTGTAAGTGCATCTAGCATCAATTCGCATAGTTGTGCCAAAAATGGGCGGTATTGGAAAAGTGGGCGTGGCACCTCCCATACGAAGTTAAAACCTATTATTGAATATAGTCAGTTCTATGACACCTATAGTGCTGTAATTTTGTGTAAGTGCATCTAGCATCAATGTGCATAGTTGTGCCAAAAATGGGCGGTATTGGAAAAGTGGGCGTGGCACCTCCCATACGAAGTTAAAACCTATTATTGAATATTGTCAGTTCTATGACACCTAGAGTGCTGAAATTTTGTGTAAGTGCATCTACCATCAATGTGCGTAGTTCTGCCAAAAATGGGCAGTATTGGAATAGTGGGCGTACCACCTCCCATACGAAGTTAAAACATATTATCGAATAGTGTCAGTTCTATGACACGTATAGTGCTCAAATTTTGTGTAAGTGCATCTAGCATCAATGTGCGTAGTTGCGCCTAAAATGGGCGGTAATGCAAAAGTGGGCGTGGCACCTCCCATATGAAGTTAAAACCAAAATTACACCTACTGTAATTTTGTGTAAGTGCATCTAGCATTAATGTGCGTAGTTGTGACAAAAATGGGCGGTAATCGAAATGTGGGCGTGGCACCTCCCATACGAAGTTAAAACCCATTTTCGAATATATGCCGTTCTATGGCAGTTAAAAAACTGAAATTTTGCAGTAATTTTTCCTTCTACAAAAGATAACTAAAAAAGAATTTCTAGGCCCAATAGAATTCTGCTTGCATAAAGCATGGATTTCAAAAAAATTTTTTTTTGATTTACTAGTTTGTATCCTGTAAATGTATGTGTTTGACAAAAAATTTTGAAACCTGGAACGAAATAGGTGAAATATAAAATGTATAGTTTGGCCAAAATCGGTTAAACTTATGGGAGCAACATTTGAAATTGGGCTATATTTAAATCTGAACCGATCTTACCCACTTTCACCATAGTTTTGTTTAGTTAGATTATAAGATGTTGTGCGAAATTTAAAGAAAATCGAGCACAATATGTGGCTTTTAAAGCGGCAAAAGTCAAATCGGGAGCGACGTTTGTATGGGGGCTATATCTAAATCTGAACTGATCTTACCCAATTTCTGCATAGTGTTTCTAGTTGGATTATAAGATGTTGCCCCAAATTTAAAGAAAATCGATTAGAATATGTGGCATTTAAAGCGGAAAAAGTCAAATCGGGAGCGACATTTATATGGGGGCTATATCTAAATCTGTACCGATTTGACCTATTTTCACCATAGATGTTCTTAGTTTAAATATAAGATGTTTTGTCAAATCTGAAGACAATCTGATACAATATGTGGTTTCTAGAGCGGAAAAAGTCAAATCGGGAGCGAAATTTGTATGGGAGCTATATATAAATCTGAACCGATCTGACCGATATTCACCATGGGTGTTTCTAGTGGAAATATAAGATGTTTACCAAATCTGAAGACAATCTGATACATTATGTGGTTTCTAGAGCGGAAAAAGTCAAATCGGGAGCGAAATTTGTATGGGAGCTATATATAAATCTGAACCGATCTGTCCGATATTCCCCATGGGAGTTTCTAGTGGAAATATAAGATGTTTTACAAAATCTGAAGACAATCTGATACAATATGTGGTTTCTATAGCGGAAAAAGTCAAATCGGGAGCGAAATTTGTATGGGAGCTATATATAAATCTGAACCGATCTGACCGATATTCACCATGGGTGTTTCTAGTGGGAATATAAGATGTTTTACCAAATCTGTAGACAATCTGATACAATATGTGGTTGCTAGAGCGGAAAAAGTCAAATCGGGAGCGACATTTGTATGGGGGCTATATCTAAATCTGAACCGATCTTACCCAATTTCTGCATAGTGTTTCTAGTTGGATTATAAGATGTTGTCCCAAATTTAAAGAAAATCGATTAGAATATGTGGCATTTAAAGCGGAAAAAGTCAAATCGGGAGCGACATTTATATGGGGGCTATATCTAAATCTGAACCGATCTTACCCAATTTTTGCATAGGTGTTTCTAGTAAGATTATAAGATGTTGTGCCAAATTTAAAGAAAATCGAGTACAATATGTGGTTTCTACAGAGGAAAATGTCAAATCGGGAACGACATTTGTATGGGGGCTATATCTAAATCTGAACCGATTTTACATATTTTCACCATAGATGTTCTTAGTTTAAATATAAGATGTTTTGCCAAATCTGAAGACAATCTGATACAATATGTGGTTTCTATAGCGCAAAAAGTCAAATCGGGAGCGAAATTTGTATGGGAGCTATATATAAATCTGAACCGATCTGACCGATATTCACCATGGGTGTTTCTAGTGGGAATATAAGATGTTTTACCAAATCTGAAGACAATCTGATACAATATGTGGTTGCTAGAGCGGAAAAAGTCAAATTGGGAGTGAAATTCGTATGGGGGCTATATATAAATCTGAACCGATCTTACCCAATTTCTGCATAGTGTTTCTAGTTGGATTATAAGATGTTGCCCCAAATTTAAAGAAAATCGATTAGAATATGTGGCATTTAAAGCGGAAAAAGTCAAATCGGGAGCGACATTTATATGGGGGCTATATCTAAATCTGTACCGATTTGACCTATTTTCACCATAGATGTTCTTAGTTTAAATATAAGATGTTTTGTCAAATCTGAAGACAATCTGATACAATATGTGGTTTCTAGAGCGGAAAAAGTCAAATCGGGAGCGAAATTTGTATGGGAGCTATATATAAATCTGAACCGATCTGACCGATATTCACCATGGGTGTTTCTAGTGGAAATATAAGATGTTTACCAAATCTGAAGACAATCTGATACATTATGTGGTTTCTAGAGCGGAAAAAGTCAAATCGGGAGCGAAATTTGTATGGGAGCTATATATAAATCTGAACCGATCTGTCCGATATTCCCCATGGGAGTTTCTAGTGGAAATATAAGATGTTTTACAAAATCTGAAGACAATCTGATACAATATGTGGTTTCTATAGCGGAAAAAGTCAAATCGGGAGCGAAATTTGTATGGGAGCTATATATAAATCTGAACCGATCTGACCGATATTCACCATGGGTGTTTCTAGTGGGAATATAAGATGTTTTACCAAATCTGTAGACAATCTGATACAATATGTGGTTGCTAGAGCGGAAAAAGTCAAATCGGGAGCGACATTTGTATGGGGGCTATATCTAAATCTGAACCGATCTTACCCAATTTCTGCATAGTGTTTCTAGTTGGATTATAAGATGTTGTCCCAAATTTAAAGAAAATCGATTAGAATATGTGGCATTTAAAGCGGAAAAAGTCAAATCGGGAGCGACATTTATATGGGGGCTATATCTAAATCTGAACCGATCTTACCCAATTTTTGCATAGGTGTTTCTAGTAAGATTATAAGATGTTGTGCCAAATTTAAAGAAAATCGAGTACAATATGTGGTTTCTACAGAGGAAAATGTCAAATCGGGAACGACATTTGTATGGGGGCTATATCTAAATCTGAACCGATTTTACATATTTTCACCATAGATGTTCTTAGTTTAAATATAAGATGTTTTGCCAAATCTGAAGACAATCTGATACAATATGTGGTTTCTATAGCGCAAAAAGTCAAATCGGGAGCGAAATTTGTATGGGAGCTATATATAAATCTGAACCGATCTGACCGATATTCACCATGGGTGTTTCTAGTGGGAATATAAGATGTTTTACCAAATCTGAAGACAATCTGATACAATATGTGGTTGCTAGAGCGGAAAAAGTCAAATCGGGAGCGAAATTTGTATGAGAGCTATATATAAATCTGAACCGATCTAACACATTTTTACCACAGGTGTTTCTAGTTACAATATAAGATGTTTTGCCAATTTTAAAGAAAATCTGTTGTAATATGTGGTATCTAGAGTGAAAGAGTCAAATTGGGAGTGAAATTCGTATGGGGGCTATATATAAATCTGAACCGATCTGACCGATATTCACCATGGGTGTTTCTAGTGGAAATATAAGATGTTTTACCAAATCTGAAGACAATCTGATACATTATGTGGTTTCTAGAGCGGAAATAGTCAAATCGGGAGCGAAATTTGTATGGGAATGAAATGATGAAGCCTAAATTAATTTAGTCAACACTTGTCTGATGATTATACGACCCCCCTGTTGTTAATAATGTTGTCCTAATGTTTTTGAGAGCAACCTGTTTGTCTTGATATGCATAATGTTTATTATTATTTATTTGCTCAGTTTATTGTTTGATTTTATTCGCTGTTATTCTTTTTTCCATGCTTTATATAAGGTTACTTTCTATATATGTGTGCCACAAAATTTGAAATCAATTTTTGAAAGCTTTTTTCTCAACCAATTTCGCTCAAATTTTGCACACTTAATCATTTTCGATGACAATACAAGGAAATGGAAAAATTTGACCAATTGGACAAAGGGGCGTGGCACCTCCCATACGAAGTTAAAACCTATTATTGAATATTGTCAGTTCTATGACACCTAGAGTGCTGAAATTTTGTGTAAGTGCATCTAGCATCAATTCGCATAGTTGTGCCAAAAATGGGCGGTATTGGAAAAGTGGGCGTGGCATCTCCCATACGAAGTTAAAACCTATTATTGAATATTGTCAGTTCTATGACACTTAGAGTGCTGAAATTTTGTGTAAGTGCATCTAGCATCAATTCGCATAGTTGTGCCAAAAAGGGGCGGTATTGGAAAAGTGGGCGTGGCACCTCCCATACGAAGTTAAAACCTATTATTGAATATTGTCAGTTCTATGGCACCTAGAGTGCTGAAATTTTGTGTAAGTGCATCTAGCATCAATTCGCATAGTTGTTCCAAAAATGGGCGGTATTGGAAAAGTGGGCGTGGCACCTCCCATACGAAGTTAAAACCTATTATTGAATATAGTCAGTTCTATGACACCTAGAGTGCTGAAATTTTGTGTAAGTGCATCTAGCATCAATTCGCATAGTTGTGCCAAAAATGGGCGGTATTGGAAAAGTGGGCGTGGCACCTCCCATACGAAGTTAAACCATATTATCGAATAGTGTCAGTTCTATGACACGTATAGTGCTCAAATTTTGTGTAAGTGCATCTAGCATCAATGTGCGTAGTTGCGCCTAAAATGGGCGGTAATGCAAAAGTGGGCGTGGCACCTCCCATATGAAGTTAAAACCAAAATTACACCTACTGTAATTTTGTGTAAGTGCATCTAGCATTAATGTGCGTAGTTGTGACAAAAATGGGCGGTAATGGAAATGTGGGCGTGGCACCTCCCATACGAAGTTAAAACCCATTTTCGAATATATGCCGTTCTATGGCAGATAAAAAACTGAAATTTTGCAGTAATTTTTCCTTCTACAAAAGATAACTAAAAAAGAATTTCTAGGCCCAATAGAATTCTGCTTGCATAAAGCATGGATTTGAAAAAAAATTTTTTTTGATTTACTAGTTTGTTTAATTATACGCAAATTTAAGCATACAAAGAAAAATAAAAAATATACAAAGTATCTGGGAATATGACACATCGTTTCATATTCATTTACAACACCATATATCTTTTAGATACATTGACTACAAAATGTTGTCGTGTGTGCAAAAAATAGTTAGAATTTTATGATAATTCTGAATCTTCTCCTGGGAACCGTTTTTATTATTTGACACTTGACGAAATCCCACACATAACCTAGGAAGAAGGAAGGAAATCGTCTCTCAATCAGCTGTACATCTCCTTATTTTGAGTCAACTGTTTAAAGTCAACTTCAGACAGCTATTAAAGTTTTTGAGCAGTATAGTTTAGAATTTTCAAAGTTCGTAGATATATATTTATCTGAAAGCTAATGTAATCATCTCACGTATGCAGATAAAATTATCAGGTCCCAAAAATATTCAAGTAAGATGAGTTGAAACAATGAAAAGGTCCTGAAGAGTTGGTATTAAAATTAAAAATAAATTTTATTTAAGGGTAGAAAGACATGTCCAATAATACTGTACAACAGCACTTTTGGAACAGAATAGCGCCCCTATAATTCTGAAGGGGCATGTTGAGTATAGCATTTTTGTAGAATAAACTTATATTCCAGGTGGTGTGAGTTTCTTTTTATAGCGGGTCAAAATTTGCATTTTTTGATCGAAGGGAGATTTATACTAAACGAAAAAAGTGTTGTAAGTTTATGTCTGAGAGAATTATTATAATCAGAACTACATTGCGGAATTTTATGGGGATCATTTTTGTGGAAGATCTTAACCCTCTAACTCCTCACTTTATTGGTCAATTTAATCCTATTTTCGAGAAAATCAAAAAAAGTCCTTTCAAAACGGACATTAAAGGATTAAAATGTTCTACGAAAAAATTTATCGGAACATTTCAGTGGGGGTTACCGAAGACACCAAAGTTGTAAATAATGATCTTCCCGCTTAAATACACTCAAAATTACACTCCAGATTTTTCAACAAAATTACTGGGGTTAAAATTGGTCCATGTTTTTTTTGGAAGATCGATCTTTTTCGACAAAAAATGTGGGAATTTCGGTAGACCACGGTAAACAAAAATTGGATATTTTTTTCAAAAAATTTTCATTTTCGCGGGAGGTATGGCTAAAATGATTTGTACGCATGACATTTCTGTTTTGTAATTTTCTCGCAATCTATCCAACCAATCTGGCAGATTTTTTGCATGTGGATTAAAAACCAATATCGCTTGTAGCATATATGTAGTCAGTCGCGAAAAAACTGCCACTCTTGCAAAAATTAAAGATTGAAAATTTTCTCCTATGGGGTGTGTCCACATACGGCTACGCATTGTAAAGATTTCTTGCGTTGCCGGCCTTCGGCCGGGATTACAGGTTTTCTCCTATGGGATATGCCCAAAGCCAGCTACGCAAAGTAAAAGTTTCCTGCGTTACAGGCCTTCGGCCGGGCTTAGAGGTTTTCTCCTATAATGGGTTGTCCAAAGACGGCCACGTATCGTTAGAGTTTTACTGCTTTGCAGGCCTTCCCATAGTAGACAATTTTTACTCCACAGAAACACAGGAATTCTTTACTTTGTGTAGCCGACTTTTGACATACCCCATAGGAGAAAATCTTTAACGTGGTGACGTACGCCGCCCAAGGTCATAACGCCCAAATCAATAAATGTCACAAAGCCCAATAATCGGCATATCGCCCAAATTTTGGCAATGAAAATGGCATAATGCCCAATAAAAATGTCAGAAATTTCAAATAATTTATTTGGATAATCTGAACCGATCTGTCCGATATTCCCCATGGGAGTTTCTAGTAGAAATATAAGATGTTTTACAAAATCTGAAGACAATCTGATACAATATGTGGTTTCTATAGCGGAAAAAGTCAAATCGGGAGCGAAATTTGTATGGGAGCTATATATAAATCTGAACCGATCTGACCGATATTCACCATGGGTGTTTCTAGTGGGAATATAAGATGTTTTACCAAATCTGTAGACAATCTGATACAATATGTGGTTGCTAGAGCGGAAAAAGTCAAATCGGGAGCGACATTTGTATGGGGGCTATATCTAAATCTGAACCGATCTTACCCAATTTCTGCATAGTGTTTCTAGTTGGATTATAAGATGTTGTCCCAAATTTAAAGAAAATCGATTAGAATATGTGGCATTTAAAGCGGAAAAAGTCAAATCGGGAGCGACATTTATATGGGGGCTATATCTAAATCTGAACCGATCTTACCCAATTTTTGCATAGGTGTTTCTAGTAAGATTATAAGATGTTGTGCCAAATTTAAAGAAAATCGAGTACAATATGTGGTTTCTACAGAGGAAAATGTCAAATCGGGAACGACATTTGTATGGGGGCTATATCTAAATCTGAACCGATTTTACATATTTTCACCATAGATGTTCTTAGTTTAAATATAAGATGTTTTGCCAAATCTGAAGACAATCTGATACAATATGTGGTTTCTATAGCGCAAAAAGTCAAATCGGGAGCGAAATTTGTATGGGAGCTATATATAAATCTGAACCGATCTGACCGATATTCACCATGGGTGTTTCTAGTGGGAATATAAGATGTTTTACCAAATCTGAAGACAATCTGATACAATATGTGGTTGCTAGAGCGGAAAAAGTCAAATCGGGAGCGAAATTTGTATGAGAGCTATATATAAATCTGAACCGATCTAACACATTTTTACCACAGGTGTTTCTAGTTACAATATAAGATGTTTTGCCAATTTTAAAGAAAATCTGTTGTAATATGTGGTATCTAGAGTGAAAGAGTCAAATTGGGAGTGAAATTCGTATGGGGGCTATATATAAATCTGAACCGATCTGACCGATATTCACCATGGGTGTTTCTAGTGGAAATATAAGATGTTTTACCAAATCTGAAGACAATCTGATACATTATGTGGTTTCTAGAGCGGAAATAGTCAAATCGGGAGCGAAATTTGTATGGGAATGAAATGATGAAGCCTAAATTAATTTAGTCAACACTTGTCTGATGATTATACGACCCCCCTGTTGTTAATAATGTTGTCCTAATGTTTTTGAGAGCAACCTGTTTGTCTTGATATGCATAATGTTTATTATTATTTATTTGCTCAGTTTATTGTTTGATTTTATTCGCTGTTATTCTTTTTTCCATGCTTTATATAAGGTTACTTTCTATATATGTGTGCCACAAAATTTGAAATCAATTTTTGAAAGCTTTTTTCTCAACCAATTTCGCTCAAATTTTGCACACTTAATCATTTTCGATGACAATACAAGGAAATGGAAAAATTTGACCAATTGGACAAAGGGGCGTGGCACCTCCCATACGAAGTTAAAACCTATTATTGAATATTGTCAGTTCTATGACACCTAGAGTGCTGAAATTTTGTGTAAGTGCATCTAGCATCAATTCGCATAGTTGTGCCAAAAATGGGCGGTATTGGAAAAGTGGGCGTGGCATCTCCCATACGAAGTTAAAACCTATTATTGAATATTGTCAGTTCTATGACACTTAGAGTGCTGAAATTTTGTGTAAGTGCATCTAGCATCAATTCGCATAGTTGTGCCAAAAAGGGGCGGTATTGGAAAAGTGGGCGTGGCACCTCCCATACGAAGTTAAAACCTATTATTGAATATTGTCAGTTCTATGGCACCTAGAGTGCTGAAATTTTGTGTAAGTGCATCTAGCATCAATTCGCATAGTTGTTCCAAAAATGGGCGGTATTGGAAAAGTGGGCGTGGCACCTCCCATACGAAGTTAAAACCTATTATTGAATATAGTCAGTTCTATGACACCTAGAGTGCTGAAATTTTGTGTAAGTGCATCTAGCATCAATTCGCATAGTTGTGCCAAAAATGGGCGGTATTGGAAAAGTGGGCGTGGCACCTCCCATACGAAGTTAAACCATATTATCGAATAGTGTCAGTTCTATGACACGTATAGTGCTCAAATTTTGTGTAAGTGCATCTAGCATCAATGTGCGTAGTTGCGCCTAAAATGGGCGGTAATGCAAAAGTGGGCGTGGCACCTCCCATATGAAGTTAAAACCAAAATTACACCTACTGTAATTTTGTGTAAGTGCATCTAGCATTAATGTGCGTAGTTGTGACAAAAATGGGCGGTAATGGAAATGTGGGCGTGGCACCTCCCATACGAAGTTAAAACCCATTTTCGAATATATGCCGTTCTATGGCAGATAAAAAACTGAAATTTTGCAGTAATTTTTCCTTCTACAAAAGATAACTAAAAAAGAATTTCTAGGCCCAATAGAATTCTGCTTGCATAAAGCATGGATTTGAAAAAAAAATTTTTTTTGATTTACTAGTTTGTTTAATTATACGCAAATTTAAGCATACAAAGAAAAATAAAAAATATACAAAGTATCTGGGAATATGACACATCGTTTCATATTCATTTACAACACCATATATCTTTTAGATACATTGACTACAAAATGTTGTCGTGTGTGCAAAAAATAGTTAGAATTTTATGATAATTCTGAATCTTCTCCTGGGAACCGTTTTTATTATTTGACACTTGACGAAATCCCACACATAACCTAGGAAGAAGGAAGGAAATCGTCTCTCAATCAGCTGTACATCTCCTTATTTTGAGTCAACTGTTTAAAGTCAACTTCAGACAGCTATTAAAGTTTTTGAGCAGTATAGTTTAGAATTTTCAAAGTTCGTAGATATATATTTATCTGAAAGCTAATGTAATCATCTCACGTATGCAGATAAAATTATCAGGTCCCAAAAATATTCAAGTAAGATGAGTTGAAACAATGAAAAGGTCCTGAAGAGTTGGTATTAAAATTAAAAATAAATTTTATTTAAGGGTAGAAAGACATGTCCAATAATACTGTACAACAGCACTTTTGGAACAGAATAGCGCCCCTATAATTCTGAAGGGGCATGTTGAGTATAGCATTTTTGTAGAATAAACTTATATTCCAGGTGGTGTGAGTTTCTTTTTATAGCGGGTCAAAATTTGCATTTTTTGATCGAAGGGAGATTTATACTAAACGAAAAAAGTGTTGTAAGTTTATGTCTGAGAGAATTATTATTATCAGAACTACATTGCGGAATTTTATGGGGATCATTTTTGTGGAAGATCTTAACCCTCTAACTCCTCACTTTATTGGTCAATTTAATCCTATTTTCGAGAAAATCAAAAAAAGTCCTTTCAAAACGGACATTAAAGGATTAAAATGTTCTACGAAAAAATTTATCGGAACATTTCAGTGGGGGTTACCGAAGACACCAAAGTTGTAAATAATGATCTTCCCGCTTAAATACACTCAAAATTACACTCCAGATTTTTCAACAAAATTACTGGGGTTAAAATTGGTCCATGTTTTTTTTGGAAGATCGATCTTTTTCGACAAAAAATGTGGGAATTTCGGTAGACCACGGTAAACAAAAATTGGATATTTTTTTCAAAAAATTTTCATTTTCGCGGGAGGTATGGCTAAAATGATTTGTACGCATGACATTTCTGTTTTGTAATTTTCTCGCAATCTATCCAACCAATCTGGCAGATTTTTTGCATGTGGATTAAAAACCAATATCGCTTGTAGCATATATGTAGTCAGTCGCGAAAAAACTGCCACTCTTGCAAAAATTAAAGATTGAAAATTTTCTCCTATGGGGTGTGTCCACATACGGCTACGCATTGTAAAGATTTCTTGCGTTGCCGGCCTTCGGCCGGGATTACAGGTTTTCTCCTATGGGATATGCCCAAAGCCAGCTACGCAAAGTAAAAGTTTCCTGCGTTACAGGCCTTCGGCCGGGCTTAGAGGTTTTCTCCTATAATGGGTTGTCCAAAGACGGCCACGTATCGTTAGAGTTTTACTGCTTTGCAGGCCTTCCCATAGTAGACAATTTTTACTCCACAGAAACACAGGAATTCTTTACTTTGTGTAGCCGACTTTTGACATACCCCATAGGAGAAAATCTTTAACGTGGTGACGTACGCCGCCCAAGGTCATAACGCCCAAATCAATAAATGTCACAAAGCCCAATAATCGGCATATCGCCCAAATTTTGGCAATGAAAATGGCATAATGCCCAATAAAAATGTCAGAAATTTCAAATAATTTATTTGGGCTTTCTGACGCAAAATTTGGGCTCTATGACCTTCTTTTGGGCTTTATGATATTTTTGTAAAATGAATAATACTCAGAAACCCATCTGAATGAAACTGCTGTATAGCAGTTATGTGACTCCCATTTGACTACGCTAGAGGCATCCCCCAACTTGCTTTTTCAGTTATCAATAATTTATAAAGTGTAGTATCGTCCACTCAAAAAGAATTTGGATACGATCCTGAAACCAGATATACAAGCCATTAGGGAGACTAAGAATTGTTCAACAGAATTTACAGTCTAGCTACGAAATGTTCTCAGTTGTCTGATTTGTAATTTGTAACGTCCAAATTTCGTTTCGAGTCCGTGATTATTGTTGATAGAAGTGAATAGTGAATTAATTTTTAGCAGTTCGGTTTTTAATCAGACAAAATGGAGTCGCTAACTTTTGAGGTGGTTAGTGAAAAAAGAGTTACTTTGCAGTTGATTTATTTGATCCAATGTAAAAGTTTTCTGCGTTGCCGGCCTACGACCGGACTTAAAGATTTTCTCCTATCAAGTATGTCCAAAGCCGGCTATGCAAAGTAAAGGTGTTCAAATTTAAAGATTAAAGATTTTCTCCTATGGGATATGTCCAAAGCCGGCTACGCAAAGTAAAAGTTTTCTGCGTTGACGGCCTTCGGCCGGGATTCAAGACTTTCTCCTATGGGATATGTCCAAAGCCGGCTACGCAAAGCAAATGTTTTCTGCGTTGCCGGCGTTCGGCCGGGATTAAAGATTTTCTTTACAATGCGTATCTGTCTGTGGACATACCCCATAGGAGAAAATCTTTAATACCGGCCGAAGGCCGGCAACGCCAAAAATATCAGACCATTACAATGCGTAGCCGTCTTTGGATACTTCATAGGAGAAAATCGGAGAAACCCTTTACTTTGTGTAGCCGGTTTTGGACATACCTAATAGGAGAAGATAATTAAGCCCGGCCGAAGGCTGGCTACTTGGAAATCATGAGGGTTTTGGGCAATATGTCGCAAATATGGGTTTTATGACGGTCCGTGGATTGGGCGTTATAGTTTTGGGCGTTGCAGATTTGGATGTTATTGCCTAGAAATAATGTCACAATGCGTTGCAGATTTGGATGTTATTGCCTAGAAATAATGTCACAATGCCCAAACACAACGACATATTGCCCAAAAAAATCGATAAATTTTACAACAACACAATCAACGCTTCGTTTTTGGACTTTATGACATTTTCAATTTGGGCATTATGACCTTGGGCGTTACGACCGTACGCCCAGCTGGACTATAAGTTAATTCTACAAAAATGGTCTACCCAACATGCCCTTTCTGAACTATAGGGTCGCTATTCTCTTCCTTTAAAAATGTCTTATTTTGTTGGACAGTGTATTTGATTTTGTTGTTGTGAAAATGGGTTGGCCAACGGAAATGAGGATTAAGTGTAATATTTCCTTATTGAGGATTTTGATTTGACGTGCAGAATAGCAAATGGGACTAACTCTGTGGCAACTAAAAGGGAAGGCCTTATTTAAAACTTTAAATTAGATCCAGCTATAAAAAAGTACTCATTATTTTTTCAAATTTCTGGTTGTATTGGAAAGGTAGATCATTGTCATTTAAAAATGGAACATAATATCATTCATATGACTTCCACGACTGGCTCGACAATACCTCATCCGATCGACCCAATTTTTCAGTACAGCCCAAAATCCACACCAAACAGTGACTCGTTGTGAATGCATTGGCTTCTCAATGGTCACGTGTGGGTTTTCTGAACCACATATTCGGTAATTTTGCTTGCCACATATTCGGTAATTTAATTTTGAAAATGAGCTTGATGAAGGCTCAACTGAAGAGAGATATCTTCTCGAAAATTGTCCATGTACATTTCTTACAGTTTGCGTTAAAGACTCATTATTATGGAAGTAAGTTTTTAATATTTCCCAATTTTGTTCGAACGTATAGCGTCCCATTTTGTCAAACATAAACCTGAAAATAAAAATTAATTAATTAAAAAATTAATTTTATTCTAACTTTCAAAGTCAATGTAATCAGTAGTTCGAATTTAAAATTTTAAATGGACCACCCTATAGATAAAAAATGATATTTCTTTTCCTCGTACTATTTATGCAAATATTTTTAATTAGTACTTAAACTAATTAGTTAAGTGTATTCTGTTCATGAGTTTTTTCAGTGGCTGTAAAATGAGATCGGGCACAAATGTAATGAATTCAAGGTTTGCGCCCCTTGAAGTAAGAAGAGTTGAAAACAAAATGAGAAAGCATAAACTAATTTAGTCACCACATGTCAAATAATTATCCGACCCCCTTTTGTGCATAATGTTGCCCTTATAGTTTTGTGAGTAACCTGTTTGCCTTGATATGTAGTTTTATTGCTTACGTATTTGTTCGGTTTATTTTAGATTTAGCAATGTCCGTCCGTCTGTCTGTCTGTCTGTCCGTCCATCTATTCTTGTAATCACGATACAGGTCGCAATTGTAGACAGAACCAAATGAAACTTTGCACAACGAAGTTTTTCGGGATAAGGTGAACGCTATTTAAGTTGAAGAAAATCGGTTCAGATTTAGATATAGAACCCATACGAATTTCACTCCCGATTTGACTCTTTTCACTCTAGATAACACATATTACAACAGATTTTCTTTAAAATTGGTAAAACATCTTATATTTCAACTTGAAACACCTGTGGTAAAAATGTGTTAGATCGGTTCAGATTTATATATAGCTCCCATACAATTTTCCGTCCCGATTTGACTTTTTCCGCTCTAGAAACCACATATTTTATTAGATTGTCTTCAGATTTGGCAAAATAACTTATATTTAAACTAGGAACACCTGTGGAGAAAATAGGTCAGATCGGTTCAGATTTAGATATAGCCCCCATACGAATTTCACTCCCGATTTGACTTTTTCCGCTCTAGAAACCACATATTTTATCAGATTGTCTTCAGATTTGGTAAAACAACTTATATTTAAACTAGGAACACCTATGACGAAAATAGGTCAGATCGGTTCAGATTTATATATAGCTCCCATACAAATTTCGCTCCCGATTTGACTTTTTCCGCTCTAGAAACCACATATTTTATCAGATTGTCTTCAGATTTGGTAAAACAACTTATATTTAAACTAGGAACACCTATGACGAAAATAGGCCAGATCGGTTCAGATTTAGATATAGCTCCCATACAAATTTCGTTCCCAATTTGAATTTTTCCGCTCTAGAATCCACATATTTTAACAGATTTTCTTCAAAATTGGCAAAACGCCTTATATTTCAACTGGAAACACCTGTTGTAAAAATGTGTTAGATCGGTTCAGATTTATAAATAGCTCCCATACAAATTTTATTCCCCCAGAAACCGCGTATTTTCAGAGAATTTCTTAAAATTTAGCATAACACGTTATACTTCAACAAGAAGAACTTATTGTGAAAGTTAGTCACTTCATACCATGTTTGGATATAGTCCCGATACAAATATTCTTCTCGATTTGACAAATTGGGTCAGGTCATATCAGCCTATGATTAGGAAATATACAAAAATTCTTCCCGTTTTCAATTTTCTACCGAATTGAATTGTATTCGGATTGAAAGTGCCCGCCCGACTTTAGCTTTCCTTACTTGTTTCTATTAAGTCATTTTCAATCCGCCGCCGCTAATTGGATTTTATTCAATGCTATTATTTTCTAGTATAACTATTTATGCAAATTTTATGCACACAAAGAAAAATAAAAAAACTGCAAAATATCTGGGAATCCATCCAACGATGACTTTGAAAAGGCTACACTTCGTTTCATATTCATTCACAACACCATATATCCTTTAGATAGATGACTACATTGACTGCAAAGTGATGTCGTGTGTTCACTCGGTGCGTATCCTTTGAGTACTTCCATCGTGGCACTTAATATTCATATGTTTTATGTATTTTTCGTTTCGTTCCATCTTCTTTGAGATTTCCCCCTTCTCTCTGGCTGAGATTGGTGCTGATTTTATGTCCTTTTGAAGTAAATATTAATACAGGGTTGTTGAGATTTATGTCTACCTAAGGAGACATCCCCATCCTTTTGATGTTTATTGTTTTTTGTTGTTTCTCTAATAAGACAAATGTGATACTTTTAATGATTTGGAAATCATGGTAATTTTATGGCAAGTTGTGAAAATAAAAGAGAGAGTCGTCAATTTAAAATAATATAAATAAGAGTGGCACAATTCGGAGCAAATGAAAGTAAATCTTTTTTTTTTAGTGCCGATTCAAAGAAAGATGTGTATTTTTTATTGGCTAAAAAAGTCATATTGAGCTACATAGAATACTAGAGACGTTGACGGTTAGTATTATGAATACCCTATATCTGACGATTAAAGCCATTTTTGTTTTGTCAAGAAATAGTACGAATTTTATGATAATTCTGAATCTTCTCCTGAAACGGTTTATTTCACAATTGAAAAAATCCCACTATTTCTTCTCTCAATCAGCTGCACATCTAGTTAGTTTGAACTGATAGGGGCCAAATGTTTAAAGCCAGTTTCGGACATCTAATAAAGTTTTGAATTTTCAAAGTTAGTAGAAATATATTTCGCTGAAAGCAATAGCTTGCCACGTATGCGGTTAGAATAATCAGGTACTAAAAATATTCAGGTAAGATTCATGTGCGATATTTACTCGAAACCAATCTGGGTGTTCTGTGTTAAAATTTGAAATACATTTTATTTAATAAGCCTAGAAAACAAGTCCAATAAACATCCTTATTAGGGCAGTTCTACAAGACTAATAAATTGACGCCGAAAAAAGCCAAATGGCCGAGTCTTGAGTAGAAACTGGGGTCGTCTACATGTTATGTGCATTAAAGATACTTTCATATAGAAATAAATTCACTTGATTCCATTTTCATGGAGAAAACAATTTTACCGAAAATGATTTTAATCATCACAATTATAAATCTCTGAAAGATATGTGTGATACAATTTTATGCATACTGTAGGAAACAATAATTAAAAATTGTGTAGGTTCTGGGTCTTGTCGAGTGCTTGAACTGCATTTGTCTGTCTGGTATATTTTTCAAAAATCTATATAATTTACAAATAATTCTTTTTGCATAGTATTTCGTTAAAAACGCAAACAAATGTCAAACCTCTATGTGCGAGTGTCATTGTGGGTATAATTTATATTACCTAAAACTATTTGTTTCACTTTCAGATTGAAATGTTGGGAAAATATTGGGTGAATGCATTGGATTCATTTTGGCTTCAGAGGCAGTCTTGGGTCATTGTGTTCCTTCTAAACCTTCGTGCGTATGATTTACTTTATTACGCCGCAACGTCGCAGTGATTGGCACTATTTTATTCAGTTGTACCAAAAATAGAAGAAACAGGTAAGGAAAGGATAAAGTCGGACGGGGCCGACTATATGATACCCTACACCACTCACTGCGGATATATCTGGTTTTTATTACTAAACCCAGGTGTTTTATGGGTGCGATTAATTATTCAGTCAAAGTTAAGGAATATTGCAAAATTGATTGCCTGTAATAAGTTGAATCTGAAGTGTTATTTAAATAAATCAGAAAATGTTAATGAGCGGCGGCAATTTCTTTGCGTACTGCTGTACTTTTTCTGTAAGTCTTCCTAACTGAAATATAAAGTGATGTAGAAAATACGTCTAAAATCGGGAGCCATGGTCCACTTCATCAGTAAGTGTTCCTATGTGAAATATTCCATGATCTGGAAATTGTAATCCAGATCCGATGTAATATGAACAATTAAATCGATAATATTGAAAATTTGTCGGACAATTGCATTTGGAAACATGGTCCAATTTTCGGATAGGTATTCCGAGAGTAAATATAATATGATCTGGAAAATTTAACCAAGATCCGATGACAAATGGCTTTCAAAATATGTGTTTCCAGTCTAAATATAGGAAAACAAGTAAAGAATGGCTAAAGTCGGGTGGGGCCGACTATATAATACCCTACACCACTCCCTGCATATAAAGGGTGATTTTTTAAGAGCTTGATAACTTTTTTTTTTAAAAAAACGCATAAAATTTGCAAAATCTCATCGGTTCTTTATTTGAAACGTTAGATTGGTCCATGACATTTACTTTTTGAAGATAATTTCATTTAAATGTTGACCGCGGCTGCGTCTTATGTGGTCCATTCGGAAAGTCCAATTTTGGGCAACTTTTTCGAGCATTTCGGCCGGAATAGCCCGAATTTCTTCGGAAATGTTGTCTTCCAAAGCTGGAATAGTTGCTGGCTTATTTCTGTAGACTTTAGACTTGACGTAGCCCCACAAAAAATAGTCTAAAGGCGTCAAATCGCATGATCTTGGTGGCCAACTTACCGGTCCATTTCTTGAGATGAATTGTTCTCCGAAGTTTTCCCTCAAAATGGCCATAGAATCGCGAGCTGTGTGGCATGTAGCGCCATCTTGTTGAAACCACATGTCAACCAAGTTCAGTTCTTCCATTTTTGGCAACAAAAAGTTTGTTAGCATCGAACGATAGCGATCGCCATTCACCGTAACGTTGCGTCCAACAGCATCTTTGAAAAAATACGGTCCATTGATTCCACCAGCGTACAAACCACACCAAACAGTGCATTTTTCGGGATGCATGGGCAGTTCTTGAACGGCTTCTGGTTGCTCTTCACTCCAAATGCGGCAATTTTGTTTATTTACGTAGCCATTCAACCAGAAATGAGCCTCATCGCTGAACAAAATTTGTCGATAAAAAATTTCGAACCGAACACTGATTTTGGCAATAAAATTCAATGATTTGCAAGCGTTGCTCGTTAGTAAGTCTATTCATGATGAAATGTCAAAGCATACTGAGCATCTTTCTCTTTGACACCATGTCTGAAATCTCACGTGATCTGTCAAATACTAATGCATGAAAATCCTAACCTCAAAAAAATCACTCTTTATAAAGGGTGATTTTTTGCTATTATCTTTTTGGCAACACTGGTTTTAACAGCTGACACACGTTTCGTGTTTTGTTTCACTGTCAAACATCTTCAGTTTGGTCTATAATTTAACCATGAATCGTCTTACAAACAAACAACGCTTGTAAATTATTGAATTTTATTATCAAAATGCGTGCTCTGTTAAGAAAGTCCATCGCGCGCTTCCATTTTATGGTCGGTTTAATCGACCCACTAAAGCGGCTATTCGGGCTATTGTGACTAAATTTCGCACCAAATTTACATTGTTGGACATTAACCCACCAACACGCTTACCTAGAGTGCGAACTGAAGAAAATATCGCAGCTGTATCGGCCAGTGTTAATGATGACCATCAATTATCGATTCGTCGCTGTTTGCAGCAATTGGGCCTCTGTTACTCAAAAACGTGGAAATGCCAAAATTGGACTAAGCGGCTAAGGTCAACATTTGCAATAATCTTCAAACATTAAAATTTATGGACCGTACTATCGATTCAAATAAAGATTTCATGCATTTTTCTGAATTTTATGTGTTTTTTTTTTGAAAAAACTTTCCTATAGCTTTTAAAAAATCACCCTTTTCCTTGCTCTGATTACTAAACCCAGGTGTTTCATGGGTGCAATTTTATGTATTTCGTATAAATTTTACATTTAGTCAAATTTAACGAATATGGTAAAATTGATGAATATAATTTACATTATGTTACTCATTCATATGATGCGACCATATACAAAAAAATCGGTGTCATGTCTTCTCATTGTAGCTGCGCCTAGTGAAAAATATAACAATTATTTTCATCAAGATTGGCTGTAATAAGTGAATCCAGAGCATTATCAATAAATCGGAAGGTGCATATGAGCGGTGGCAATATATTTATATGGTCCATGGTAATATGAACCCAGCAAAAAAAAACAAGTAAGGAAAGGCTAAAGTCGGGCGGGGCCGACTATATAATACCCTACACCACTCCCTGCGTATGTACCTCGCTTTGATTACTAAACCCAGGTATTTCATGGGAGCAATTTTATGTAGTTCATATAAATTATATAAATTATATTCATATAATTTATATGCTATAAATTCATCATTAGTCAAATTTAACGAATATGGTAAATAACATGATAATTGATCCAATTGTCCGACAAACAAATACAAATTATACAGTAGTATACAAAGTTATACCAAAGTATGGACATATGGGCATCACCCAAACAATTCTCATTGCAATTCAATTCGGTAAAAAAGTGAAATCGGGAAGGATTTTTGCATCCTGTAAGTGTATGTGTTTGACAAAAAATGTTAAATCGGAAAGGACATTTGTATGGGGGTATATAACCTGGAATGATGTGACCCGCTTTCACCATGTCTGTTTATTGGTGAAATATAATATGTAAAGTTTGGCCAACATCGGTTAAACATTCAGGAGCAGCATTTGTATGAGGGCTATATCAAAATCTGAACCGATCTTACCCACTTTCACCATCGGTTTTTTAGTTGGATTATAAGATGTTGTGCCAATTTTAAAGAAAAACGGGTACAATATGTGGATTTTAGAGCGGCAAAATTAAATCGGGAGCGACATTTGTATGGAGGCTATATCTAAATCTGAACCGATCTTACCCAATTTATGCATAGGTGTTTCTAGTCGGATTATAAGATGTTGTACCAAAATTAAAAAAAATCGGGTACAATATGTGGTTTCTAGAGCGGAAAATGTCAAATCGGGAGCGACATTTGTATGGAGGATATATCTAAATCTGAACCGATCTTACCCAATTTTTGCATAGGTGTTTCTAGTTGGATTATAAGATGTTGTTCTAAATTTAATGAAAAGCGGGTACAATATGTCGTTTCTAGAGCGGAAAATGTCAAACCGGAGCGACATTTGTATGGGGGCTATATCTAAATCTGAACCGATCTTACCCAATTTTTGCATACGTGTTTCTAGTTGGATTATAAGATGTTCTGCCAAATTTAAAGAAAATCGGGTACAAGATGGGGTTTCTAGAGTGGAAAATGTCAAATCGGGAGCGACATTTGTATGGGGGCTATATCTAAATCTGAACCGATTTTCTCTAAATTCAATACCGATGGTCCTTGGCCAGAAAAAATAACTTCTGCCAAGTTTCATGACAATCGGACAACAATTACGACCTGTAGAGTGCGAACAAGCTTAGATGGACAGCAGACGGACAGACGGACAGACGGACAGACGGACAGACGGACGGACAGACAGACATCGTTGAATCGACTTAGGTGGTGATTCTAAGCCGATCGGTATACTTAAAGGTGGGTCTAGCTCGATTATTTCTTGGTGTTACAAACATTTGGCGCGAAACTAACTTATAATACCCTAGCCCACGAAGTGGTGTAGGGTATAATGAGGGAAATTTTATCAAGATCCGATATAAAATGTGCATTTGAGAGCAATACTATTGTAAATCGGAGGTACATTTGTATGGGGGCTATATCAAAACATGGACCGATGTAGTCCACTTTTACGTTAGCTGTTTCTAGTTCAACTATAACATGATCCTGAAAACGTTGTGATGATCCCATGTAAAATGTGTATTCTGGAGCAGTAATAGTGTAAATTATAAGGATATTTTTATGGAGGCTATATCTATATCTGAACCGACTTCCTCCAAATTCAATACCGATCGTCCTTGGACAAAAAAGTAACTTTAGCCAAATTTCATGACAATCGGACAACAATTGCGACCTGTAGAGTGCGAACAAGCTTAGGTGGACAACAGACTGACGGACGGACGGACAGACAGACATCGTTAAATCGATTCATCTGGTGATTCTAAGCCGATACGTATATTTAAAGGTGGATCTAGTTCCATTATTTCTAGGTGTTACAAAGAATTGGCGGAAAACTAAATTATACTACTCTAGTCCTCGAAGTGGAGTAGGGTATAATGAAAAATCGCCAAAAAAGTTGAATAATTTTAAATATAAAAAAATGTCCAAAATATGTATAGAATCTAGGATATGTCCAAAGCCGGCTTCGCAGAGTAAATGTTTTCTGCGTTAAAGATTTGTTCTTCTGGGGTATGTTGAAGTCGGCTTCACAGAGTAAAGTCGATGCCGTCTTTCGGCCAGGCTTAACGTTTTTCTCTTCTAGGTTATGTCCAAAGCCGGCTACGCAGTGTAAAGGGTTTCAAGGTTACATTTATGAAAAATCTCCCAAAAGGATCATTTTTCGTATTTGAGTTTATGGAGTATAACACAATGGGCGAAATTTAATATTTTATTTTTGGGAGATTTTTCATTATGACAAATATTGCCCAAAAATTATGATTTTTGATAAAAAAATTTTCCCATGTTTGTATAGATGTTTTTGGGTTTGGACGATTTTGCACTAGATGCAGTTTGAATATATTTACAGTGAAGTCGTGAAAATTGTAATTCAGATTTTAATTGGTGGAGCTTTTTCTCTAAAAAACTAAATTTCAGATTACATTCAGAACTCTTTATCTACAAGCGAAATGTAGAAATCTACAGGTATTAAGAAAATCATTTTGAAATGCACTTGAATTCTTCAGGTATCTTTGAAATTCTTCAGAACTTATTGTTTGACTGGTGTCTTGCTTTTTTGCCATAATATTCTTCATCTAAAAAGAGGTAATAACAATTGTTATTTATGAAATGTGATGAACGCAAATCCGTCCTCAGAAAGTGTGTATCATCAGCCGTTTGCAAAAAACCTGACTGAATGTGAAAAAATTCATATGCAATATGGGAAATTTTACCAAAAATCCACTTCTTTCTACAAATCACACAAAAGTGAACCAGAATCTTTAATATTTGTAGGCCAAAGAACAAATATTATGTTCTTTAATAAACAAAATTTCAAAAGATGTTAGCATCTTAAGGAAATTAATTATGTTTGCTCCTTTATCATTCTCACAATATATTCATGCTATTCCGTTCTATCATCATGCGCATTGCAATTATCAACAAAATATTTTATTAAACTTTATGGTATTGCTAGACCCCAAAAAAACAGGGCATTCAAATTCATATACCCCAGCAAAATTTTCGATTGCAAATAACTGGTTGATGAACAGCTTGCTTCAAGTTCTGGCATAGATTATTTTAATTCGAGTTCTTTTACGTAAAACTAGACCAGATACTTGTTCTTTGGAACCAGTTGTGGAATCTGCTGTTTCATGGGTGGAATCTGCTGTTCATGGGTTTTGTTTGTAGTTAGGATCATGATTACTTGTAGTTAATTGTTTAAATAGTTTAAGACATTTAATAAATGTAATTTCTTGAAGAATATTGTAATTCAATTATAATTGGCCACTTGGCTTGGAATTACAAAGAAATAAATGAAATGAAATGAATTTTATATGGGATTTTTTTAAAGTTACATATATATATATAACTATATTTTAAACTATTGTTGATTCGGATTGGATTCGACCGATATTATTATACTAACGTTACCTGAAATAAGAGTTTGCGTTCCGGTCAATTGTTGGCACGGATAATCCATGTCTTCGTAAAAAGTTTTCTGCTAGTGACGAAAACATGATATTTAGAGGTTATGTAAAATCGATTTCGCTACGCGAAGGTAATAGTTACAGCAGAAATATTTTGTGGGTAGCCATAAAACAATCCCAGCTTTCATTTCAGGTGCGGATAGGTGACATAATTGGGGAATATAGTGGTTTTCTTTAGATGAATTAAAAAGGTCAAATGGGCATACATCGAGTTTTCACGAAGATTTTGCTAAATTTCTGTATATACACATTTAATGATATGTTTGTATTTTACGGAATGAATATGAAAACAGTAAGGTATTCTGGAGAACAAGTTCTACAACAGTTCTACAACAGGTTTCACTTTATCGATACTTTGGAACCATTAGTAGAACGGGTAGTTGTTACCATGGAACCTGTTCTAGAACACATAATGTTTGGAACAGGTTCAAAAATATTTTCGTGGGACATATGTATTTGTGATTTAATGACAAACATAACTAATCTACAAATTCACATGATGTTGGCTATAGACAAATACATACATACACAATATATATATTTATTCAGGTTCATTCATAATTGAAATAAATTATATTGTGTGAATGGTTATAAATCATCAAAAATTTCATATTTTGTTGAAAATTGCAAAATTGCCATTAGTCAATGCATTGTTATGTAATTAAATGATTTTGTGCAAAAATACACAGAAACCACAGATCACTCGCTCGTTTCCCATAGACAATATATTTCCTAATGTCAGAGTGCTATTCAATAATATGGTCAAATAGTGTAGTATTTACATGTAATTATGAAATTTATAGGTTCGTCTTTTTAATAACACTGTCCAACAAATTAAGACTTTTTGAATTGAACGGAATAGCGACCTTATAATTCTGAAAGGGCATATTGAGTATATCATTTTTGCAGCTTGTCAGAGTTTTTTTGTATGGCGGGTCACAGTTTTCAGTTTTTGGTCGAAGAGAGCATTATATAAAGGGAGAAAAATGTTGCAAGTTAATGTCTGAGAGAATTCTTTTTATCAGAACTGTATTGTGGAATTTTATGAGGAGCATTTTTTTCAAAGATCGTAACCCTCTAGCTCCCTCTTTATTGTTCAATTTGACTCCCGCGAAAACGAAAAATTTGCAAAATATCCAATTTATATTTTTTGCTTGACGTGCTCTACCGAAATACCCAATTTTTTTTTCTCGAATAAGATCGATCTTCCAAAAAACATGGACCAATTTCAATTTTGTTGTTTAAAGTGGCGTGCAATTTTCCCATTTAAGCGGGAAGATCATTAGTTAAAACTTTGGCGTCTTCGGTAACCCCCACTGAAATTTTCCGACAATTTTTTTAGTAGAACATTTTAATCCTTAAATGTCCTTTTTGAAAGGACTTTTTTATACCCTACACCACTTCGTGGTCTAGGGTATTATAAGTTAGTTTCGCGCCAAATGTTTGTAACACCAAGAAATAATCGAGCTAGACCCACCTTTAAGTATACCGATCGGCTTAGAATCACCAGCTGAGTCGATTTAACGATGTCTGTCTGTCAGTCCGTCCGTCCGTCTGCTGTCCATCTAAGCTTGTTCGCACTCTACAGGTCGCAATTGTTATCCGATTGTCATGAAACTTGGCAGAAGTTATTTTTTCTGGCCAAGGACCATCGGTATTGAATTTGGAGGAAATCGATTCAGATTTAGACATAGCCCCCATATAAATGTCGCTCCGGATTTGACATTTTCCGCTCTAGAAACCACATCTTGCACCCGATTTTCTTTAAATTTGGCACAACATCTTATAATCTAACTAGAAACACCTATTCTGAAAGTGGGTAAGATCTACCAATATTTATGGCTTTGAAAATATTTTTGAAAATATAAATATAACAATATTTATTTTTTGAATTCACGTATAAGGTAATGCTACCAATCATTACCTTATAAGCGTGGTTTGAAATAATTAAAATATTATATTTATTTATAAAATTAATTTTTCAATATTTGTATTCGTTTTGGTTTGGCTACATTAAAAAAATTATATTTTCCTGTAATATTACTGCACTTCTACGAAAACCGACAACCCCTGTGGAATGCAATCCATGGTGGAGGGTATATAAAGTTCGGCCCGGCCGAACTTAACGCCGTTTTTACTTGTTTTAATTATTAATATTATATAAATCAAATATTTTATATAGTGCAGTTTTCCTACTAAGTTGCAAAGATATCGGAAATGATAATTTAAAAAGTGTTCGGTTTGACATGAACGCATATCTATGACTTGTATACAAACTGTAATATATTTCTCTACAAAGTAACGCCAATATAATAAAATCGGAGTACAGATCTAACATTTTCTAAAACTAGCCAAGAAACTCGCCAACCATTTGATAAGTCGCCATGTCGCCAAGTAGAAAATAATAACATATTGAAAATTCGTACGATTGGCGAGAAATCGCCATATCTGACAACCCTGTCTTGAGTTTTTATAAATATTTAATTGAAAACATTCTTGTGCATTTTTTAAAAATATCGAGATTTCAAACTTAAACAAGTAAAAAGGGTATTACATTCCACAGAGGCTGTCGATTTTCGTGGAAGTATAGTAACATTACAGGAAAGTGTTAATTTTTTAATATAGAAACTTTTCTATAATTTTCTATAAATTTTCATTTAAACTTTATAGAAAATTTGACGTAGAATATTCTTTTCATTAACACCGCCACCCTAAAATTCAGCTTTGTGGCACAGTTTAGCGTTAAATCAAGAATATTCGAAGATTAATAATTGAATTTTATGACAAATATTTTTGTACAACATGTTAAACTCCTGTTTTAGGGATGTTTTCTACATTTTTTCTAGGGACCAAAAAGACCATTCCAATGAGGAGTTAAAATGGTTGTTAAAATGTTCAACAAAAATGTCCCTTGTAATGTTTTCAGTAATATTGCTGAATACATCCTTTACTTAAAATGTAAAGGTTTCCTATGCCGATTCGTCATAAGACTGTGCAAAAGGGGAAAACACTGACCCCCTCTAAAACTAAAGAATATTTTTTTAAAATATTATTAATAATGACGATATCAAGCAAGAAATAAATCCTTCACAAGGCACTGCTGAACTTTTATATGCTATTTTTCCCGTTTGGTTATCTGTCCACATATCTCTCTATCTATCTACACATCTGTCTTAATGTCCTCTGTCCATCAGATTATTTTCCTTCCGTCCTTCTATCCTTATGTCAACCTTCCCATCTACCAAGCTGTTTCTGCCCATCAACCCACTCTTCATATATCCAGATCACCATTTGTCCATTTTCTTTTCTGTTTATTTATTCATATGTGCGTCTGTCAATGTGCCACCTGTCTATCTGTCCAACGTGTTCCACAAAAAGGACGAATTCGAGTCATGTAGTTTATTGGGTTGTTTGGTAAAATTCACCAAAATAATTTCATTAAAAAGTACATAATGCTATGCAAAATATGCTAATATAATATTGGTTGTAGATTTTTTAAACCGTAAGAATCATTTGTGTGAAATCGTCATTTAATTATAAACATCCTTTCAATATATAATTTAGCTTATTCGATCAAATTTCTCCAAAGACTTTATGTGAGCCACCGTTTACACATTAAACTTATATTACTGCTCCACCTTGACCACCGGTACAGTTCTTCGAAAGTTTGCAAGTTGGAAATTCTTTTCGACGGTTCTTTGATTGCTGGATGAGCTGTTCGATCTTTTTTAAAAACTCAGCTGCAATTTCCGATGAAACCAAAATCTACGCGATAAAGATAATATTACGGTTTCAAATTGAACGTCCAAGAGAAGAGTCGCTCCAATTTTATCGTTCACAACTTTAGTGAGTGTCGTACGATTGCCGATTTAAAATTAGAACGTTCGTTATACCTGATTATCGGTATGCGTATCCTAATAAGTGCTTTAATACGCTTTTCGTTAATTTCTCCACTGCCCAGTTTCCTTAAAAAAATAATATGATTTAAGAAGATGCAGATTCTGTGTGTAGTTAGTTACGCAAGTACAGTGGGTTTTATAGTTGTCAACATAATTTTCGCTAGAAAAGGAATCCTACGAATAAATGTTTTTCGTAGACAATATACATGCATGTTCGCTCAAATAAACACGATTTTGAGCATAATGTAAAGCGAAAATTATCTTCCAACAGAATCATTGCACCAATAGTGCGCTATAGTACACTCCTCTATCTCAGACCTTCGAAAGATTACACGATGGAGTTTCGTTAATTTGCATATTCGTCGCAACTGAATGCTTTCGCATATCTTTTGCTTCAATTCAGATTTATAGGCTTGAGTTCATTCAAAAAAGAACCTTCAGGTTTTTAAATATTTTCCAATTTTCCGGTCAACTACCTAAAAGTTTTTTCATTTTAAAACTTAGTTCGGACCACTACACACTGTTTCAGCCATATCGGTTCAGCCGTTCTCAAGTGATGCGATTACCAACGAACATCATTTCATTATACCCTACACCACTTCGTGGTCTAGGGTATTATAAGTTAGTTTCGCGCCAAATGTTTGTAACACCAAGAAATAATCGAGCTAGACCCACCTTTAAGTATACCGATCGGCTTAGAATCACAAGCTGAGTCGATTTAACGATGTCTGTCTGTCCGTCCGTCCGTCTGCTGACCATCTAAGCATGTTCGCACTCTACAGGTCGCAATTGTTGTCCGATTGTCATGAAACTTTACAGAAGTTATTTTTTCTGGCCAAGGACCATCGGTATTGAATTTGGAGGAAATCGGTTCAGATTTAGATATAGCCCCCATACAAATGTCGCTCCCGATTTGATATTTTCCGCTTCAGAAACCACATATTGTACCCGATTTTCTTTAAATTTGGTACAACATCTTATAATCCAAGTAGAAACACCTATGCAAAAATTGGGTAAGATCGGTTCAGATTTAGATATAGTCCCCATACAAATGCCACTCCCGATTTGACTTTTTCCGCTCTAAAATCCACATATTGTACCCGTTTTTCTTTAAAATTGGCACAACATCTTATAATCTTAGTTAAAACACCTATAGTGAAAGTGGGTAAGATCGGTTCAGATTTAGATATAGCCCCCATACAAATGTCGCTCCTGATTTGACATTTTCCGCTCTAGAAACCACATCTTGCATCCGATTTTCTTTAAATTTGGCACAACATCTTATAATCCAACTTAAAACACCTATGCAGAAATTGTGTAAAATCGGTTCAGATTTAGATATAGCCCCCATACAAATGTCGATCCCGATTTTAATTTTTTCGCTCTAGAAACCACATATTGCAACCGATTTTCTTTAAAATTGGCACAACATCTTATAATCCAACTAGAAACACCTATGCTAAAAGTGGGTAAGATCGGTTCAGATTTAGATATAGCCCCCATAGAAATGTCGCTCCCGATTTCACTTTTTCCGATTTAGAAACCACATATTGTACCCGATTTTCTTTAAATTTGGCACAACATTTTATAATCGAAGTAGAAACACCTATCCTGAAAGTGGGTGAGATCGGTACAGGTTTAGATATAGCCCCCATACTAATGTCGCTCCCGAATTGACTTTTTCCGCTCTAGAAACCACATCTTGCATCCGATTTTCTTTAAATTTGGCACAACATTTTATAATCCAACTAAAAATACCTATGCAGAAAATGTTGCTATAGGCCCCCTTTTGAAATGTCGGTCCGATTCATCCTATTACTACTGTATAATTTATATTTGTCTGTCGGATAATTGGATCAATTACCATATTATTAACCATATTCGTTAAATATGACTAAAGATGAATTTATAGTAACTGTATAATTTATATGAAGTACATAAAATTGCTCACATGAAATAACTGGGTTTAGTAATCAAAGCGAGGTACATACGCAGGGAGTGGTGTAGGGTATTATATAGTCGGCTCCGCCCGACTTTAGCCTTTCCTTACTTGTTTTTATTATATAGATTCAAATTATCTGAATCGCCTAAAATGGACATTATAAATAAAAAATGTTTGTTTGCACCGCCACACCTCAATATTGGTGGATATAGTGTGACTTAGACCACTTTCAAACTTACACTTACACTAAAGACAATATTGGTGTGCATAAAAGGTCATTGTATGGGTACATTTTTATACACTCCACGAGAGTATTATGTCTTTGTGCATTCGTTTGTAACACCCAAAGGGAAACGAGATAGACCCATTGTTAATTATACCGATCGACTTAGAATCACTTTTTGAATCGATTTAGCAATGTCCGTCTGTCTGTCCATCTATTCTTGTAATCACGATACAGGTCGCAATTGTAGACAGATCCAAATGAAACTTTGCACAACGAAGTTTTTCGGGATAAGGACGAACGCTATTTAATTTGAAGAAAATCGGTTCAGCCCCCATACGAATTTCACTCCCGATTTGACTCATTTCACTCTAGATACCACATATTTTAACAGATTGCCTTCAGATTTGCCAAAACATCTTACATTTAAACTAGGAACACCTGTGGTGAAAATAGGTCAGATCGGTTCAGATTTATATATAGCTCCCATACAAATTTCGCTCGCGGATTGACTTTTTCCGATTCAGAAACCACTTATTTTCAGAGAATTTCTACAAATTGAGCATAACACGTTATACTTGAACTAGAAGAACATATTGTGTAAGTGGGTCACATTTCATGCTTCATATAGCCCCGATACAAATATTCTTCTCGATTTAACAAATTAGGTCAGGTCATATCAGCCTATGATTAGGAAATATACGTTGAAGGAAAACGGAAACAACCATTAGGCTGATTCGCCCACAATGAAAACTTTTTGTCACGACGCACAGAGTTCCAGAATCATTAAAAATTGAAATTATATGTCTTTGAAACCTCATAACTTATTTCCTTCAGAAACTTTAAAGGAAAAAGAATGAGTATTTAGACAAATTAAAGAATTTCCTGCAAGGTCACGTTTGCACACCCGAATCCGTTAAAGATGAAATACTATAGTGTAACAAGTCATATTTCTAATTACTCACTCTTTCTTATTAAGTTTTGAAAAGTGTATACATAATTGAGATGAGCAAAATTCTTTTATCCTGAAGACAACTCTTCTGCCATTCGAGTTCATTTGCCGTAACAAATGATCTTCACGGCTTTGATACAAATCTAATTATTACAGAAAAGTGTGCATATGTAGTAAAGCAATTCATTCAAGAGTAAAATTGAAATTGCTTTAATGTTATAATACTTGAATATCAATTAACTCTTAAAATGTACGAGAAAAACTGAAAATCTGTAATACGAAAAATATATTTTTTCGGCGCATTATGAACGAATACATAACGAAAACATTAACATAAAAAAGTTTTCTTTTTAATCGAAAAATAGTCAATTTTTTGTTAATTTTTAAAATATAGCCCGATTAATATCTTAAAATGATTATTTACTGCTCGCCTAATTTCAATTTTTTTTTTTTAAAGCTGAAATAGGTTTCCCAGATCAAAAATTGGTGAATTGTGGCCGATCAAAATCGATTCTGGATAACAGCTGAACAAAACGCAGCGTCGGTAATACAATGCTTTTGTGCCATTACTTAATTTTATTATTTAGCCGTATACTTAAAGTTCATTAGAGTCTTTATAAATCATATATACTGTTTCAGAAGTTTTCGCTTTCAAGTCTACTACTGTAAACGGAATTTCGCTACCCAATAAGAAATACATGAAAAAACGAAACTTAATTTTGCTAAAACCGTTGAAAAATAAGCATCTACAACTTCAAAAAGTCTTAAAAAATAACAAAAAACCAATAACATATCTAATACAAAGAAAAATATTACAGTTGATGGAATTTAAAAATTCGTAAAATCTAAATTCAAATTCAACTTATTTTATTGAATTTAGATATCCTATATTCGACTTTCAATGTTCTCTCGAGCAAATTATATTCATGGCGAAATAGTACATAGAATAGTATAGTATATAGAATTCGGATCCTGCCTAAAGTAACCTTTTGATATTTTCAGAAAAGCTTAATAAAGTAATTTTAACAAATTGTTTTTCAAATATTATCACACCTCTTGTGACAATATTTATTTGCCATATTTATTTCTTCGAAATTTGTTTGCTTAATATCTGATCTTCCTTGATGGCACATGTATCCAATTTTGAACGGTTTATAGCAAATGTATTCGTTTCAAATCCTATTTCCATCCTTGCTATTTCTTGTTTATTTCTGATTTTTTCTTTTTGAATTGAACAAGAAATGTACCTCTATTCTATTTTCTTTGCAATTTGTTGCAATATTGACATTTTAATACTCTGAATATCAAAGGTAAAAAGGACATTGTACTACATTATTTAAGTAGTAAAAAATAAAAAAAACATTTGAATAGCAAATAAATAAGGACAATATTTGTATGTCTTTCAAAACAATCGCAGCTATCGCGTTCAAAAATCTTGCCGCTTGGCATGGAATGACTCTTATTTAAAACTTTGGTGACCCTCATTGTAATTTCCGGGCAATTTTGTTCGTAGAATATTTTATTTCTTAATTGTCCTTCTTGAAAGGCCTTTTTTATTTTCTCTAAAAAAGCGTTAAATTGACCCATATAGAGAGTAACTTGAGGGTTAAGATCTTTCACAAAAAAGATCCTCATAAAATTCCACAATACAGTTTTGACAATAAGAATTCCCTCAGACATTGACTTACAAAACATCGAACCCCCACAGAAAATGTCTAGAAATTGCCCATCCATTGTCTGTCATCATAAGACACTGAGATAAAATCTTTTGCCAAAAGGAAAGTAAGATTTTCACCAAATGCGAATTAAAGATGATCTCACTAAAGTGATATTTATACGCTCCACGAGAGTATTATGTCTTTGTGCATTTGTTTGTTAACTATGCCGATCGACTTAGAATCACTTTTTGAATCGATTTAGCAATGTCCGTCCGTCCGTCTGTCCGCCCGTCCATCTATTCTTGTAATCAAAGTACAGGTCGCAATTGTAGCCAGAACCAAATGAAACTTTGCACAACGAAGTTTTTTGGGATAAGGACGAACGCTATTTTATTTGAAGAAAATCTGTTAAAATTTAGAAATTTGAGTCTTTTCACTCTAGATACCACATTAAAAGTTTTTAACAGATTTTCTTCAAAATTGGTGAACATCTTATATTTCAACTAGAAACACATATGGTGAAAATGTGTTATATCGGAAACCACATATTTCATTAGATTGTCTTTAAATTTGGCAAAACATCTTATATTTAAACTACAAACACACATGGTGAAAATGGGTCAGATCGGTTCAGATTTATACATAGCTCCCACACAAATTTCGCTCCCGGCTTAACTTTTTCCGCCCCAGAAACCACGAATTTTCACCAAATTTATTCAAATTGAGCATAAGATGTTATACTTGACTAAACCTATTGTGTAAGTGAGTCACTTCATTCCATGTTTGGATATAGCCCCGATGACCTTCTTCCAGATTTGACAAATTGGGTCAGGTATTATCAGCCTACGATTGGGGAGCATACATAAATCCTTCCCGTTTTCTCTTTTTGCCGAATTTAATTGTATTCGTTCCTTACTTGTTATACCCTCCACCTCCAGGATGGGGGGTGTCATTCCGTTTGTAAAACCTTGAAATATTCAACGGAGACCCCATAAAGTATATATATTCTAGGTCGTGGTAAAATTCTAAGACGATTTAGCCATGTCCGTCTGTCTGTTGAAAGCAGGAGGTTCAAATTTTCCCTAATTGTATCTTATGGTTGCCAATCGGTTGGGATTGAAAGTGGGCGAAATCGGCAAAGAGTGAAAATTTTTTCCCTAACAGGGACTGAAAATACCCCTAATATTTAGACTATTTAAGCAATTATTTTTAATTTCCGATTTTTATACACATAAAATCTGTTTCGTACCTTCCTTCAGTAACGCGTAATCCTCAAAAAGTTCAAAAAAGATTTAGCGGGTCAAATGGGACAGAAGGGATAAAAATGGTACCAATGATACGACAACAGCTACAATCATGAAATTCGGTGTGTACGTCCATATAATTACGTAGACACGTAAAATAGACAGATTTTTCGAAAATTGTTCTTTTAAGGGATATAAATTTGTACTTTTAGGCAGGAAATTGGGCGAAAAAAAATGGTACCAATCAAACGGTTGCAGTTAAAATAGTGAAAATCGGTGTATACACTGCTGTGACTGCGTAGACACGAAAATAAAGATATCTTTAGGATCAAAACGGGATGAAATTGGTACTATGCAAACGAGCTAGCTAGAATCATAAAATTCAGTGGTTACAATCGTCTGTCGTCGCTAATCATAACAAATCTTTGAAATTTGTTCCTTTCTTATCAAACTGATACAGTCACTCTGTTTGTAGCTGAATCAATAAATTGCAATTGGGAGAAATCAGCCCTGAGGAAAATTTTTGTCTCTAATGACGACTGACAGTACACCTAATATTTAGAGAACATTTTTGAAGATGGCTCCCTCATGTTCACTTTTTGATTACAACTGCAG
This sequence comes from Polietes domitor, assembly GCA_947397865.1. NCBI lineage: Eukaryota > Metazoa > Arthropoda > Insecta > Diptera > Muscidae > Polietes > Polietes domitor. The sequence goes on from CANDYM010000165.1 coordinate 38,921, forward strand.
TATTATATATATATATATTAGACCGGTCCTTATTTCTTTTGATTTATTCGATATCGCACATGCAAACGCGTTTGAATTAATTAAAATACAAGAAGACAAAGAGTTCTTAAAAAGCAACGAGAAAAAGGAAGACCAGGTTGTATGCTAGGAACGGATAAAATTGTAATGCAGAAAGAAAAGCGAAAGGCAGTCCAGAAAGAACAAGAAAACCAGCGTCGAATAAAAGAAGATGAACGAAAAGAGTTATATGAACAACAGATTCAAAGAGGTATACAATTAAATATTCTATCTTTTAAGCAAATCAGAATTATTGTTGTAAAACAGGTATGATTGACATTGACGACGAAAACGATATTGAAGTTGTAGCATCAACATCAACATCTGTATCAAATCCAAATCCAGGTATATCAGGTATCTCCAGAGGTAAAACAATTTTTTTACACCAAGACTGCTTTCAACTTTGGATAAGTGGAAAATCACTGATGGTGCTGCAGTTCATATCCTAAGCGCAACTGCTGACGCGTTGGGCTATGATATCGAAGATCTTATACTAAATAGATCATCAATTCGTCGAATGCGTCAGAAGCATCGTGCAACAACAGCACAAAACATTGCAGCAAACTTTGATGTAAGTACTGTAATGTGGGTTTTCCCTATGCTTCTTTTTTATGTTTTGAGTATAAATTAAGAAACTTGAGTTTTTATTTCCAGATTCCACGTAGTTTTGTTTTGCACTGGGATGGTACAATGTTACCAGAAATTAGTGGCAGGGAAAAAGTTGACCGCTTGCCAATCATAGTCTCATCTCAAGGTATCGATAAACTACTTGGCATTCCAAAGTTAAAATCTTCGAGTGGAAAAGAAATATCAGATGCCGTGTTTAATTCAATAAATTAATATGAAATGCTTGATCTAGTTCAAATAATCTGCTTCGACACAACTGTTCATAATACAGGAGTTCAAAGCGGTGCTGCTGCTCTGCTTGAAGGAAAACTAGGTCGCGATTTATTATATTTTCCCTGCAGACACCATATTTACGAGTTGTTGATCCGTAAAGTGTTTGAAATTAGAGTGGCTACTACAGCCGGTCCAGAAGTGCTAATTTTTAATCGCTTTAGCAAATACTGGATTAATGTTGACAAATTAAATTACAAGAGTTGTTTAGAAGATGAACACATTATTACAGTATTGACTGCTGAAGAACGTGGAACAATTTTAAATTACTGTCTAGGTAACTTAAAACAAGCTCATAGCAGACGCGACTACAAAGAATTATTGCAATTAGTTGTCACTTTTCTTGGTGGTACGGGGCCGAATTTTAACACCTTTCGTATACCTGGTGCAACTTCTCATGCTCGATGGATGTCAAAATGTATTTATGCACTTAAAATGTATTTGTTTCGTAATCAATTCAATATGACCAACCAAGAGTTAAACGGTATACGTAGTGTCTGTCTGTTCGTAGTTCGTATTTATGTAAAAGCCTGGTTTGGATGCACTAAAGCAATTGAAGCACCAAATCAAGACTTAAATTTAATTAAAAATATTATGGCTTATCCTGAAAGGGATATAGCTCTTGCTTTGCTACAAAAAATCAGCAATCATTTGTGGTATTTGTCGGAAGAAGCAGTCGGTCTTTCATTCTTCGATCCTAATGTAAGTGTTGCAATTAAAAAAAAATGGTTCAGGCAATTAATGTTGAAGCAAATACAGAAAAATGCAAGCGAATAATAAATAATCCAACAAATATCGGCACATTTGCGCAAAAAGATTTAAGCGATTTTGTAAATTCCAATACACACGCATTCTTTGATCGTTTAGAAATTTCAAAAGAATTTTTGCAAGTCGATCCATCGGATTGGAATGAAAGATTTGACTACGCTCACGGATCACAAATTTGTAAAAACCTATTTGTAGTGAATGATGCAGCTGAAAGAGACGCCAAATTCATTACAGATTATAATAATAAATTAACCCACAACGAAGAGGAGAAACAATTCCTTTTTCAGGTGGTTAAAGAATATAACATGAATTATCCCACTTTTAAAAAGACTTCACTATTAAATTAAAATAATATTAATGTTACTATGAGTATGTAATTAATAAAAATATTTAAGTTTATTCTTAATTTTCAAATAAATGTAAATAAAATAAAAATTATATATATTTTTGCCTTATTTCTGATAATAAAAACAAAAAGGTGCTTGGGGCACGGCTAAAAATTATCCAATCGTTGTCAAAATTTTTTATGCTTTTTGGGACTAAAACGAATATTTTTAGCGCTTGCCGTAACATATATTCGAGAAAATAAATTTGTCCATATAAATAAGGACCGGTCTAATAACCACG
>CANDYM010000166.1:0-13883 GCA_947397865.1 Polietes domitor
ATCTCAGTTTTTATACACTCCACGAGAGTATTATGTCTTTGTGCATTTGTTTGTAACACCCAAAAGGAAACGAGATAGACCCATTGTTAATTATACCGATCGTCTTAGAATCAATTTCTGAGTCGATTTAGCAATGTCCGTCTGTCTGTCCGTCCGTCCGTCCGTCCGTCCGTCCGTCCGTCCGTCCGTCCGTCCATCTATTCTTGTAATCACGATACAGGTCGCAATTGTAGACAGAACCAAATGAAACTTTGCACAACGATGTTTTTCGTTATAAGGACGAACGCTATTTAATTTGAAGAAAATCGGTTCAGATTTAGATATAGCCCCCATACGAATTTCACTCCCGATTTGACTCTTTTCACTCTAGATACCACATATTACAACAGATTTTCTTTAAAATTGGCAAAACATCTTATATTGTAACTAGAAACACCTGTGGTAAAAATGTGTTAGATCGGTTCAGATTTATATATAGCTCCCATACAAATTTCTCTCCCGATTTGACTTTTTCCGCTCTAGATACCACATAATGTATCAGATTGTCTTCAGATTTGGTACAACATCTTATATTTCCACTACAAACACCCATGGTGAATATGGGTCAGATCGGTTCAGATTTATATATAGCTCCCATACAAATTTCGCTCCCGATTTGACTTTTTCCGCTCTATAAACCACATATTGTATCAGATTGTCTTCAGATTTGGTAAAACATCTTATATTCCCACTAGAAACTCCCATGGTGAATATCGGACAGATCGGTTCAGATTTATATATAGCTCCCATACAAATTTCGCTCCCGATTTGACTTTTTCCACTCTAGAAACCACATATTGTATCAGATTGTCTTCAGATTTGGCAATACATCTTATATTTAAACTAAGAACATCTATGGTGAAAATAGGTCAAATCGGTTCAGATTTAGATATAGCCCCCATACAAATGTCGTTCCCGATTTGAATTTTGCGCTCTAAAAACCATATATTGTACCCGATTTTCTTTAAATTTGGGACAACATCTTATAATCCAACTAGAAACACTATGCAGAAATTGGGTAAGATCGGTTCAGATTTAGATATAGCCCCCATACAAATGTCGCTCCCGATTTGACCTTTGCCGCTTTAAAAGCGATTTTCGATTTTCTTTAAATTTCGCACAACATCTTATAATCTAACTAAACAAAACTATGGTGAAAGTGGGTAAGATCGGTTCAGATTTAAATATAGCCCGAATTCAAATGTTGCTCCCATAAGTTTAACCGATTTTGGCCAAACTATATATTTTATATTTCACCTATTTCGTTCCAGGTTTCAATATATCATCATACAAATGTCCTTTCCGATATAAAATTTTTTGTCAAACACATACATTTACAGGATACAAAAAACCTTCCCGTTTTCACTTTTTCACCGAATTGATTTGTATTCGGATTGAAAGTGGAGTGTATCATAGAGTCGGCTCCGCCCGACTTTAGCCTTTCCTTACTGGTTTCTTTTACAAAATCCATTGAATATAGTTAATATATATGAACAACTGCATACTCATGAGGCTCTAGCTTCTTTTAAAATCCATTGCCTACTTTAAGGCGTATTTTTTTCGTTTTGCAATCGGCATTACATTCCACTTCGTTTCGCTACTTTTTGGCCTTCGCAATCCTTTTAAAATACTTAAAAGTTTATGTTTGGAGATACTTTTATTTCTGTGCGGTTTGCAAATAACCATTTCTCCATTTCTAATCTGTTGCCTCCCGCGTACCATCCACTGCACTCCTACTCCTTTCGAGATACATTTCCAAGTCTGCAATTGCAGCGAGACTACAAAATAGCAGCATAAAACGGCACAGCAGTGGAACATTTAAAACACTTTCTAAATTTATAAACTCAAAACACATATTGCCAGCTCAGACCTCAGGATCAGCAGCAGCAGCACGAGCTGGGCACGACAGATATAAATGAAAATGTGAGCGAAGAAAACAGAGCAAAAAAGAACAAAACTAATTTTTATGCAAATCATGTAAAATGTTCTCTGCACATTTAAGCATTAAATATGTACGAGCTAAAACAAATGCTGTGTGGAATCTGTGAAACCGCCAGGAAATGGGTGTGTGCTAAAGTGCAATGGAGCGACGGCGGGTGGACCGACCGACCGACACGATAACGGACATTTAAAATGATTAACTAAAAGTAAGTGGAGATTACAATTTACCCGAGCAAATACAAATGAATACCAACCGCAACCGGGAGAAGTAAAGCAAACCTTTGTAAGAGTGCCCAGAAAAAATATTTCGAAGCATGGTTTTAGGTGTTTTTGGACGAAGTATACTTTTGAGAGGCTTTCAACAACTTTGCTTTTTGTTAAGAGTTTAGCCAAGTTTAAAAATGCTTTATATCATCCATTAGCATTAGTATCAAATTTCCAACTGCACGATATACCAAGGATTCCTTGTAGGAATAAAATACAAAAAAAAAAAAACAAATACCATAGACAACCCCAAAGGAACAACAGCAAACTTATGTTATTCAATGAATGGAGTGTGATAGATTTTTACACTCACTGAAATGGACTTAAAGACGAACTTGAACCTGAGCTGCCAGACAGTCAAAAGTAGATACCACAACGACTAATTCAACTCTACCACAACATAGGGAAAACCGTTGCAAAAGTACATAAAATATTTGTTGACAAGTATACTTTTGGGAGACTTTTAAAAACTTTGATTTTTGTAAAGAGTTTAAGAGCCAATTTTAAATCATCCTTTATTGTGAGTATCAAATATTTACCTTTAATATGCCTCACAAAATAAACAAGTAAAAAGGCGTTAAGTTCGGCCGGGCCGAACATGAACATGAGGGAGCAATCTTCAAAAATGTACTCTAAATATTAGGTGTATTGTCAGTCGTCATTAGAGAGAAACATTTTCCCTCAGGGCCATTTGCAATTCAGCTACAAACGAGTGACTGTATCAACTCGTTAAGAAAAGCACATATTTGAGAGATCCGTTACGTTTTGCTTCCATATTGGAATCAACACATCTAATTTCATGATACTAGGTACATCCGTTTGCGCGGTACCACTTTTATCATTTTTTAAAATGTTGACCCCAAAAGTACGATTTTGGGTAAATACTCATATTGTGCGTGTCGACGAAGACAGACGAGTATAACCACTGAATTTTATGATTCTAGCTACAGCCGTTTGCGTGGTACCAATTTTATCCTGTTTTTATCCTAAAGGTACGATTATCGAAAGATATCTTTATTTTCCGAATTTCACTATTCTAACTGGAACCGTTTGATTGGTACCATTTGTAATAGATTGATTTAAAAGTACAATTTTCTAACGTCTACACAGTCAGATAAATGCATACACCGAATTTCGTGATTTTATCTTGAGCGGTTTGGTTGGTACCATTTTTATGTAAAAGTACAAATTTCGAAAAATATCTCTATTTTACGTGTCTACGTAATTATAGGGATGTACACACCGAATTTCATGTTTCTAGCTGTCGTATTAAAGGTACTATTTTTACCCGTTTGTCACATTTCACCCTCTCTTTTTATACCATCCACCTCCAGGATGCGGGTATACTAACTTTGTCATTCTGTTTGTAACACCTTGAAATATCGACATGAGACCCCATAAAGTATAAAGGGTGATTTTTTAAGAGCTTGATAACTTTTTTTAAAAAAAAAACGCATAAAATTTGCAAAATCTCATCGGTTCTTTATTTGAAACGTTAGATTGGTCCATGACATTTACTTTTTGAAGATAATTTCATTTAAATGTTGACCGCGGCTGCGTCTTAGGTGGTCCATCCGCTTAGTCCAATTTTGTCATTTCCACGTTTTTGAGTAACAGAGGCCCAATTGCTGCGAACGGCGACGAATCGATAATTGATGGTCATCATTAACATTGGCCGATACAGCTGCGATATTTCCTTCAGTTCGTACTCTACGTAAGCGTCTTGGTGGTTTAATGTCCAACAATGTAAATTTGGTGCGAAATTCAGTCACAATAGCCCGAATAGCCGCTTCAGTGGGTCAATTAAACTGACCATAAAATGGAAGCGTGCGATGAACTTTCTTAACAGAGCACGCATTTTGATAATAAAATTCAATGATTTGCAAGCGTTGCTCGTTAGTAAGTCTATTCATGATGAAATGTCAAAGCATACTGAGCATCTTTCTCTTTGACACCATGTCTGAAATCCCACGTGATCTGTCAAATACTAATGCATGAAAATCCTAACCTCAAAAAAATCACTCAAATGACCCCAGCTAGAGTCATGAAAATCGGAGTATATATTCCTCTGACTGCGTAAACACGGAAAATAAACTGATTTTTCGAAATTCGTACTTTTTGGGGTCAAAATGAAAAAAGGGGATAAAAATAGTACCGACCGCAGCTAGAGTCATGAAATTCGGAGTATACATTCCTTTGACTACGTAGGCATGAAAAATAAAGTTTTTTGTTCAAATTCGTACTTTCAAGGGATATAATGGGTACTGAGGGATAAAAATGGTACCAACCAAACGGCTACACCTAGAATATTGAAATTCGGTGCATACATTCCTCTGATTGCGTAGGAAAATAGACGAATTTTTCGAAATTCGTATTTTTTGGGGTTAAAATGGAAAAAAGGGATAAAAATGGTACCAAGCAAATGGGAGCAGCTGGAATCATGAAATTCCGAATATACATTCCTCTGACTGCGTAGACACGAAAAATAAAAGGTTTCTTCCAAATTCGTACTTTCAAGGTATACAGTGGGTATAGAGGGATAAAAATAGTACCTACTAAACGACTTACTAGAATGATGGAATTCGGTGTGTACATCCTTCTAATTGCGTAGACACGCAAAATAAAAATATTTTTCCAAATTCGTACTTTTTATTTTTACAGCAAAAATTGGTTGAATCATGAAGTTAAGTTATTTTGCACTGTGTACGTCAGATAATGGATTTTTAAAATTTCTAATTTTACAATTAAAATAGAATGGAAATGCAACCAACTGTAGCGCCCACTATCTACCAATATGTATGTTATTTAAGTTTTTTGAAAATATAAATATAAGAATATTTAATTTTTGAATTGACTTGATAATACTTATTTCGATATGTAAACGTATTGGTAGCCTTGCCTTGTATGTGTGGTTTGAAATAATAAAAATATTATATTTATTTATAAAATTATTTTTTCAATATTTGGTTTGGTTTGGCTGTATTAAAACAAGTAAGGAAAGGCTAAAGCCGGCTGGGCCGACTATATAATAATAATTTTTGACTTTTAGTATAAAATTTAAAAAATGATGTATATATAAATTGCAACAGCAGACCACTGTTTCATTGTCTAGAACGAAATTACTGCAATTTTAAATAAAGAGCTTGTTCACGACATAGGATGATCAAAATAAAATAACAGTTTTATAATGGGGATTTTTCATGACTATTTTGGAGACGAAGGTGATGTAAATATTCAAATCATGCATACATTGTTTTTGAAATAAAAAATTATGTTTTGTGGATAATTGAGGATTTTTCAAAACAATTTTGGGGACAAGGAAAAAAATTATCTGGCTTTCCTGCATACGGGTTGTCAAAATCAGAAATGATTTTATAATCATATTAAACCTAAAAAATATGTATGCTTTAACCACGCCCTTTCTTCTACCTCCCACACAATTGTCACTATCCTATGTAAAATAAAGTGTTTTATAACTTCTATACCGGTGCCTAATATCCATTATGACTTCATATTTGATCATGTTTTTACAATTATTTACAAATGAGGAAGCTGGGTCCAATTGGAACAAACTTATAGTTGAGTGAGTTGGCCATGTAACATTTTAAATTAGAAACGGTTATAAAAGAAAAAGTGCTGATTAATTTTTCAAATTTCTGGTTTTATTGGAAAGGTTGAACTCTGTCATTTAATAATGGAACACAATGCCACGAATGGCTCGGTAATACCTCATCCGATCAAACCAATTTTTCCAGTACATCTTCCGTTGTTCCGGCTCGAAACTTCGATTTCATATTTCAAAGCTTCAATTGTCTCTGTATGGTTTGCGTAACATTTATCCTTAATGTCTCCCCACAGAAAATAATCCAAAGGACCCACATCACAGCTCCGAGGCGGTCAATTGATAACACAAATTCGGCTGATTATTCGATGGAATGGAAATAACTTAAAGCCTATTTAAAGGTTACAAACATAAAGCATACCTTTGGCACTGTTCAACTAGCAACATTTTCTTGATAGCATTTTAGAAAAATTTAAAGCAACTGTCTGGTAAATCTCTTGAAATATATTGCTCCATTTATAACCCCAAAGCCCCCCCGAAAAATACACAGCATACATTTAGGCAGTGACTCAAGAAAAGTAATTGTATTGTCTCCCCCATCTTGGTGTAAGTACATATATAATTACTAAGCGAACCATAAAACATATTCCTCCTTCAGCATCTGTTCAACAAATTATTCCAGCAATTTCGTCTAAACCCCCCGCCGCCTTTAAGACCATAAAGACAAGCTGTTGCTTCATTTTGTTGGAAGAAGGCGAAAATTTTAAAATGCAACATGCATCACTCTTATTTTAAGCGAGTTTGGACAATCAAATGGTAGCATAGAACCCAGCGAGAGAGAGAGGAAACAACAAACATAGGGTTCAAAGAATGCGAACATTAGCCTTAAAGTAGGCAACACAGAACAGCAAAGAACAGAGTCATTGTTTTACATTAAATGTTGAAGGAAAAGCTGAAAAAACGACGATGATAAAGCAAAAAATTCTTGGTCATTTGTGTTCAGTCTTCTCATATTCTTACCCTACATAGAAGAAGGAGATTCAGTCAGAGATTAAGGTTTAAATACACCCTTTACATTTGGATTAGATTTTCACCACACGTATGTACTTCCATTGTGTCCAAAGACAAGAACAGTAACAAGACAATATATTTAGTCATTCTGCATTATTTGGTATGACCAAAATGAGGAAATTGATCGAGGAAGTAAAATAATATTAAATGTATGTTTGGACGAATTTCTTCCCTTGACCTGTTTCGGTAAAAGCTTCTTCTCTGGAATTGTATTCCAAGATTTATGTTAACTAAATTATTGTATCATGAGTCGGGAATATGGACCTCATAAAATTTAATTAATCGATTGATATCTTTTAACATATATCCCTTTAAGGGTGAGGGTATATGTAAGTCGGCTTAGCCCTTTACTTCCTTGTTTTCTTGCTTTGTTTGGTGATGCAGCAGACGAGTGGCAGCTGTATACAACCAACAACTGTCACAAACAAAACTCGCAAGAGAGTCGACAAAAAAATGCAGCGGGGAAAAGAACCCAACAATAAGGGGATTCTGCTAACAAATGAAGCACGCTGCCAGACATGGATATGCCTCCTTTTGTTGCCGTAGCATTCAGGCAAAAAGATGAGCGTGTAATTATGACAACAAACATGGTGTAATTCTGCAAAGGAATATAGTTTTAGAGAAAAGACAATGTTAGCTCTGCATACTACACTGAAAACAATTTTTGATACTGAAGCATACTAAAATTGAGTCTGCGAAATGTACTCAATCTAAGTACATTTGTAGTTAACATGAGTAAATAAAACTCATTTTGAATAAATTTTAATTGATTTGAGTATGAACGTACTACATTCGAGTAAAAAACAAGTAAAAACGGCGTTAAGTTAGGCCGGGCCGAGCTTTATATACCCTCCACCATGGATTTCATTCCACAGAGGTTGTCGATTTTCGTAGAAGTGCGGTAATATTACAGGAAAATATAATTTTTTTAATATAGCCAAACCAAAACAAATATTGACAAAATAATTTTATAAATAAATATAATATTTTAATTATTTCAAACCACGCTTATAAGGCAAGGCTATAAACACGTCATTTCAAAAAAATATATATTCTTACGTTTATATTTTCAAAAAGCTTAAATACCATAAATACTGGTACAGTTGGTTGTATTTCCATTCTATTTTAATTCCAAAAGTACAATTTTTGAAAATCCATTATCAGACGTACATAGTGCAATATAACCTAACTTCACGATTCAACAAATTTTTGCCGTAAAAGAAAAAGTACGAATTTGGGAAAAAAAACTTTTTATTTTGCGTGTCTATGCCTTCAGAGGAATGCATAAACCGAATTCCATGATTTCAGCTGCGCCCTTTTGGTTGGTACCATTTTCACCCTAGCTATAGTCCTTTAGTTGGTACTATTTGTATCCCTCCGTACCATTGTATCCCTTGAAAGTACGAATTTCGAAAAATCCGTTTATTTTCCGTGTCTACGCAGTCAGAGGAATGTATACTCCGAATTGCATGACTCTAGCTGCGGTCATTTGGTTGGTACTATTTGTATCCCCTTTTTCAATTTAAACCCCAAAAAGTACGAATTTCGAAAAATCTGCTTATTTTGTCTGTCTACACAGTCAGAGGAATGTATACTCCGAATTTCATGACGCTAGCTGTTGTCATTTGATTGGTACTGTTTTTATCCCCTTTTTTCATTTTTATCCCCGAATTTTGAAAAATCCGTGTTTTACTTGTCTATGCAATTAGAGGAATGTATACACCGAATTTCATTATGCTAGGTACAGTCGTTTGTTTGGTACCATTTTTATCCCTCTATTCCCATTTTACCCCTTAAAAGTACGAATTTGGAAAAAATACTTGTATATTATGTATCTATTCAATTAGAGGAATGTACACATCGAATTTCGCGTTTCTAGCTATTGTCGTTTAATAAGTAACATTTTTATCCCTTTTTTGCTCCATTTCACCCCCTACAAATAAGAATCTCTTTATGGTGCACGTTTTTGCTATAAGGGGAATGCGCATACTAAATATCAAGCAAATATAAACAGACATATTCAAAAACCAGTAAGGAAAGGCTAAAGTCGGGCGGAGCCGACTCTATGATACACTCCACTTTCAATCCGAATACAAATCAATTCGGTGAAAAAGTGAAAACGGGAAGGTTTTTTGTATCCTGTAAATGTATGTGTTTGACAAAAAATTTTATATCGGAAAGGACATTTGTATGATGATATATTGAAACCTGGAACGAAATAGGTGAAATATAAAATATATAGTTTGGCCAAAATCGGTTAAACTTATGGGAGCAACATTTGAATTCGGGCTATATTTAAATCTGAACCGATCTTACCCACTTTCACCATAGTTTTGTTTAGTTAGATTATAAGATGTTGTGCGAAATTTAAAGAAAATCGAAAATCGCTTTTAAAGCGGCAAAGGTCAAATCGGGAGCGACATTTGTATGGGGGCTATATCTAAATCTGAACCGATCTTACCCAATTTCTGCATAGTGTTTCTAGTTGGATTATAAGATGTTGTCCCAAATTTAAAGAAAATCGGGTACAATATATGGTTTTTAGAGCGCAAAATTCAAATCGGGAACGACATTTGTATGGGGGCTATATCTAAATCTGAACCGATTTGACCTATTTTCACCATAGATGTTCTTAGTTTAAATATAAGATGTATTGCCAAATCTGAAGACAATCTGATACAATATGTGGTTTCTAGAGTGGAAAAAGTCAAATCGGGAGCGAAATTTGTATGGGAGCTATATATAAATCTGAACCGATCTGTCCGATATTCACCATGGGAGTTTCTAGTGGGAATATAAGATGTTTTACCAAATCTGAAGACAATCTGATACAATATGTGGTTTATAGAGCGGAAAAAGTCAAATCGGGAGCGAAATTTGTATGGGAGCTATATATAAATCTGAACCGATCTGACCCATATTCACCATGGGTGTTTGTAGTGGAAATATAAGATGTTGTACCAAATCTGAAGACAATCTGATACATTATGTGGTATCTAGAGCGGAAAAAGTCAAATCGGGAGAGAAATTTGTATGGGAGCTATATATAAATCTGAACCGATCTAACACATTTTTACCACAGGTGTTTCTAGTTACAATATAAGATGTTTTGCCAATTTTAAAGAAAATCTGTTGTAATATGTGGTATCTAGAGTGAAAAGAGTCAAATCGGGAGTGAAATTCGTATGGGGGCTATATCTAAATCTGAACCGATTTTCTTCAAATTAAATAGCGTTCGTCCTTATAACGAAAAACATCGTTGTGCAAAGTTTCATTTGGTTCTGTCTACAATTGCGACCTGTATCGTGATTACAAGAATAGATGGACGGACGGACGGACGGACGGACGGACGGACGGACGGACGGACGGACGGACAGACAGACGGACATTGCTAAATCGACTCAGAAATTGATTCTAAGACGATCGGTATAATTAACAATGGGTCTATCTCGTTTCCTTTTGGGTGTTACAAACAAATGCACAAAGACATAATACTCTCGTGGAGTGTATAAACATGCTTATATACGCTAAAATATTAGGGATTATTGTGGGTATTTGTAGTCCTTGTGAGGGAAAATTATTTCCTTTGGGCCGATTTAGCCCCGTTTCAATCCCAACTGATCTACGACTATAAGAAGCATTTGTAGAAAATTTGAACGTTCTAGCTCCTTTCGTTTAGATGCTAGCTTGCTTTCAACAGACGGACGGACATGGCTAGATCGTCTTAGAATTTTATGACGATGAAGAATATATATACTTTATAAGGTCTCAGGTCGATATTTCAAGGTGTTACAAACGGAATGACAAAGTTAGTATATCCTCATCCTGGAGGGTATAATAAACTTAAATTGAGTAAAGGCATACTGGGTGCCAAAATGATACCAATTTCCTTAATTTTAGTACATTTTTACTTGAATTTAGTACACTTTTTTCTGAGTGTAACAGGGTTCATGACTTACAAGCGAAAGCTAATGCTCGAGAGGCCTAGAGGAATTTTAATTGAAAGAAAGTAGTAAAAATGAATAACATTCTTGTGAGACATTGCATACCTACAAGTAAACGGGAATTAGGACAAAAACTGTTGCATATGCGAGGGCGCGAAGGCAAACTCTGGACATGACAATTACAGTAAGGTAAACTACTATTATGCAGGGTTTTAATGAAAATGATAAAAAACAATATTTGCTAATTTAGCAACGCGTAGCAAGAAAAGAAGATAACAAAGAAGAGTAGAGGGTGGAAGTCGAGACCTTTACGTAACTACAAAAAATCAACAACAATAGAATACTAGAGGCAAACCACTACGGAGATCTAAAATGTCGATTTAACGAACAACTCGGCATCTGGGCCGACCAATACGCGAATCTTCTTAAGACACGTCCTACCAAAACAAACACTACATGCAATTATCTTCAACACGAAGAATGTGCAGGTGTACCAACGTACTGTCAAAACGGCGACAGTAGAACTTCTCACCAGTCCAGATTAAGTACCAATAATAAATCAATTCTGTCTAACATGTACACTGAATATGAAGCTAGAGGAATAGGGAAAGATCTTGAAGATTCCCAAAAAGGCGACTTAAGCAAGAGTTAAAACCGGAGAGGAATAACACTACTCCCCATGGTTAATAAGTTGATGTCGAATATTCTACACAAATGCTCCAAACCAATATCCGCAACAACATAGCTCACGAGGACAAATAAATATGAAATACTGTGTGAGACAAGACCATAGATAACGTAACGAGACACATATCTTTAACACGCAGGGCATATGGGAATTGAACGGCCGTTTAGATAATCTGGACAATGGAGAGGACTCACAGTTGTTCTTATATGCAAGGAAAACTAGACTACACCTTTTTCAATTGTAATTCAAAAAACATCACTTGAAATTCAAAAAACATCACTTCAAATTCAAAAGACATCAGTGGAAATTCAAAAATTCCATTTGAAATTAGAAAAATGTCAATTAAAATGCCAAAATCGTCACTTGTAATTCAAAAGACAACATTTGAAATTAAAAAGTCGTCATTTGTAATTCAAAAGGCATCATTTGAAATTCAAAAGACATCATTTGCAATTCAAAACTCTTCATTTGTAATTCAAAACTCGTCATTTGTTATTCAAAAGCCATCATTTGTAATTCAAAACTCGTCATAAGTAATTCAAAAGTTTTCATTTGAAATTCAAAAATTATTCCACTTGTAATTCAAAAAGTGTAAACAAAATTATTTAAGCAAAATATACATTAGGTTGGGTAGCATTTATTTATTTCTGTAAATTTTAATATTCTGCTGTTTAGAAAACAGATTTACCCCCATTTAGATTGATAGATAGAAAGTCTGTGGAGTGAGGATATAAAAATAAGAACATTACCCATTGAGAAATTTCATTCATAGATGTTATATACACCTGCAATATGAGCGATATTGCAAGACCTCTCACACAAATTGGCATAAGCTTTGATTAAAATAAAACTGATCAGTAACAATTTAATATTGGAAATGGTTTTACAATCACTTTATACCTGTAAAATATTTATGATTTATTGTACCTCCCACACAAATAATCCGACCCTAAGTAAAATGCAAGTCCTAATAAAATATATGCATATGCTCTCTGAGCTGGTTAAGGTTATAAACTATATATGAAATTACCGACATTTTACATCATTATAATTATTAGTTGCTTATCATTTTATTAGATCTGTTTTCAAAACTGCAGAATATCCAAATTTGCAGAAAAAATGCTACCCCACCCAATGTATATTTTTCTTAAATAATTTTGTTTACATTTTTGAATTTCAAATGGAATAATTTTTGAATTTCAAATGAAAACTTTTGAATTTCAAATGACGAGTTTTGAATTACAAATGACGAGTTTTGAATTTCAAATGACGAGTTTTGAATTTCAAATGACGAGTTTTGAATTACAAATGACGAGTTTTGAATTTCAAATGACGATTTTTGAATTGCAAATGATATTTTTTTAATTTCAATTGATATTTTTTTGATTTTCAAATGGAATTTTTGAATTTCAATTGATATTTTTTGAATTTCAAATGGAATTTTAGAATTTCAAATGGTGTCTTTCGAATTACACTTGAAAATGGTGTAGACTTGGCAAGATAAGCGGTTATATACGGATTCTGGGTTACGTGACTGCTTACTTTCACCGGAGCGTCATGTTTTATATTAAGGCAAGGTTTTGTAAGAATTATATTTTATTGTCCGGATCAGAAGCCTGATACTGCATGTCGTGACATAAACGCAGCACAAGCGTTTACTAGTTGACGTCACTATATTTTTTGGCCAAATACTGTTAACAATCAACACTTATTGCAAGCAAAATTGCATTTGAAAAAATGTTTCATTCAGTCTATGGATATACAATAATCTTTACAAAAAAAAATTATATAAACGTAATTTAAATCTAATAATTTCATAAAATTACTCTATGTGTAACTTTTTAAGTCATAACCATATGCGGACACAACTACGTGATAAAAGACCAAAAAAGACACGTGTCTCTCAGTTTTGCTCAAAGTCATGCACTTTTTTATAGGCCCCAAAGATTTGGGCCCTCGGTGTCATTTTTGCAAAAAGAAAATGATCATTTTCTCAGGCTCAGGAATTTTGATTTACTCTCCGAGGCAAAGTTGTAGCTCTTGTCATAAAAAAACAAAAATTGTGAACATATATATAGAAATTCATATTCAAGGTCAAAATCGCAAAAAAAACTTTAAAAAATCGATTTTGCCCTGTTCCTGTCCATAGGTTCAAATTCAAATTTCATGGAAACAATCAACTGCAAAAATGCACCTAAGATCTCAATAAGCAATTTTCTAGAACATATGAACTTCCTAGAAGTGATTCTCAACACAGTTTAGGCAGCGCTTAGTGATAAATTTCGCGAACATTTTTTTAATTTCAATTGTTTTTTCTTTACTTCAACATTGAGATACTCTGACATCTATTACAAAAAAAATGTGTTATCAACCG
>CANDYM010000167.1:0-53583 GCA_947397865.1 Polietes domitor
TCAAGTTTCTGTGTGTATAAATCTTTCGCATATGCTTTTTTGTTAAAATGGCAGTATATATACAACTGGCCACATTACTAATTGCAAGGAGAAGTCTGTACGGTGGGCCACAGATTGAAGTGTCTATAGCAGGAACGTGCTTCTAATCTTCCATTCCAAAACCAAAATTACATTTCCTTCGTAAGAAGAATAATAAGTTAATTGAACTGAACTAACCTGCAAATTCGAATGTTGTTACATTCAAAAACCACTAAAAACACCTAAAATACCACAAAACCATAAAAACCATACACGTACGTTACCAACGATAGACAAGTAGAAAGTTCTAGATATCAAAGATAACAGAGACGGACGAAGAGAACAGTGAAGTGAGGACGGATGAGAACAGGAGTGGAGCAGGAGAGGGGGAAGAGTGGAAGAAGAGGAAGAGGGGGTGGAAAGAGGGGTGGGAGGGGGCAATAGAGGTGGAATAGTGTGAGATGGGGAAAAAGAGTGTGAAAAGGCGAAAATTTTTGCAAAATTCGAATCGCGCGCGATTCGAATTTTGCAAAAATTTTCGCCTTTTCACACTCTTTTTCCCCATCTCACACTATTCCACCTCTATTCATTCACTACGGAATCCATGAGACTGCCATCGGAAAGATCAGCTGAAAACGCTCCGGAGGTTTGATGCGGCCTTATATACAATTTCATCGAACTTCGCTCTGATTTCGATGAAACCAATTTTGTTCGCTTGTCCATGTTGTGGACAACAAATCTCCGAGTTGGAGCATAATTTTTTTTTTAATTTTTTTCCGAAAATAATTCTTATTTTGCTGAAGCTAATGCTCGAGAACCCGTGGACCGATTTTGATGAACGAAATTTCGGTTTCTTCGGAAAAGGGTGAACTAGCGAACGATCGATGTGGCAACACGATCCGTGCACAGTGGGCCGAGATACAGCTATTTTTCGGAGTTGCAACGAAATGTTGGCTTGCGAATGCTATTGCTCGCGAACCCGTGTACCGATTTTGACGAAACCGCATTGTGTTTCTTGGCAGAAGGCTTAGCTAACGAACGATGTCGTTGGCAACGCTCTACGTGCACAGTGGGCCGAAATATCTCGATTTTTCGGAGTTGAAACGAAGTGTTGTCTTGCGAATGCGATTGCAGGCGAACCCGTGGACCGATTTCGATGAAACCAATTTTGTTCGCTTGTCCATGTTGTGGACAACAAATCTCTCTCCAACATGTTTGAAATCGGTGCACAGTGTTCCGAGTTGGAGCATAATTTTTTTTTTAATTTTTTTCCGAAAATAATTCTTATTTTGCTGAAGCTAATGCTCGAGAACCCGTGGACCGATTTTGATGAACGAAATTTCGGTTTCTTCGGAAAAGGGTGAACTAGCGAACGATCGATGTGGCAACACGATCCGTGCACAGTGGGCCGAGATACAGCTATTTTTCGGAGTTGCAACGAAATGTTGGCTTGCGAATGCTATTGCTCGCGAACCCGTGTACCGATTTCGATGAAACCGCATTGTGTTTCTTGGCAGAAGGCTTAGCTAACGAACGATGTCGTTGGCAACGCTCTACGTGCACAGTGGGCCGAAATATCTCGTTTTTTCGGAGTTGAAACGAAGTGTTGTCTTGCGAATGCGATTGCAGGCGAACCCGTGTACCGATTTCGATGAAACCAATTTTGTTCGCTTGTCCATGTTGTGGACAACAAATCTCTCTCCAACATGTTTGAAATCGGTGCACAGTGTTCCGAGTTGGAGCATAATTTATTTTTTAATTTTTTTCCTTAAATAATTCTTATTTTGCTGAAGCTAATGCTCGAGAACCCGTGGACCGATTTTGATGAACGAAATTTCGGTTTCTTCGGAAAAGGGTGAACTAGCGAACGATCGATGTGGCAACACGATCCGTGCACAGTGGGCCGAGATACAGCTATTTTTCGGAGTTGCAACGAAATGTTGGCTTGCGAATGCTATTGCTCGCGAACCCGTGTACCGATTTTGACGAAACCGCATTGTGTTTCTTGGCAGAAGGCTTAGCTAACGAACGATGTCGTTGGCAACGCTCTACGTGCACAGTGGGCCGAAATATCTCGATTTTTCGGAGTTGAAACGAAGTGTTGTCTTGCGAATGCGATTGCAGGCGAACCCGTGGACCGATTTCGATGAAACCAATTTTGTTCGCTTGTCCATGTTGTGGACAACAAATCTCTCTCCAACATGTTTGAAATCGGTGCACAGTGTTCCGAGTTGGAGCATAATTTTTTTTTTAATTTTTTTCCTTAAATAATTCTTATTTTGCTGAAGCTAATGCTCGAGAACCCGTGGACCGATTTTGATGAACGAAATTTCGGTTTCTTCGGAAAAGGGTGAACTAGCGAACGATCGATGTGGCAACACGATCCGTGCACAGTGGGCCGAGATACAGCTATTTTTCGGAGTTGCAACGAAATGTTGGCTTGCGAATGCTATTGCTCGCGAACCCGTGTACCGATTTTGACGAAACCGCATTGTGTTTCTTGGCAGAAGGCTTAGCTAACGAACGATGTCGTTGGCAACGCTCTACGTGCACAGTGGGCCGAAATATCTCGTTTTTTCGGAGTTGAAACGAAGTGTTGTCTTGCGAATGCGATTGCAGGCGAACCCGTGTACCGATTTCGATGAAACCAATTTTGTTCGCTTGTCCATGTTGTGGACAACAAATCTCTCTCCAACATGTTTGAAATCGGTGCACAGTGTTCCGAGTTGGAGCATAATTTATTTTTTAATTTTTTTCCGAAAATAATTCTTATTTTGCTGAAGCTAATGCTCGAGAACCCGTGGACCGATTTTGATGAACGAAATTTCGGTTTCTTCGGAAAAGGGTGAACTAGCGAACGATCGATGTGGCAACACGATCCGTGCACAGTGGGCCGAGATACAGCTATTTTTCGGAGTTGCAACGAAATGTTGGCTTGCGAATGCTATTGCTCGCGAACCCGTGTACCGATTTTGACGAAACCGCATTGTGTTTCTTGGCAGAAGGCTTAGCTAACGAACGATGTCGTTGGCAACGCTCTACGTGCACAGTGGGCCGAAATATCTCGATTTTTCGGAGTTGAAACGAAGTGTTGTCTTGCGAATGCGATTGCAGGCGAACCCGTGGACCGATTTCGATGAAACCAATTTTGTTCGCTTGTCCATGTTGTGGACAACAAATCTCTCTCCAACATGTTTGAAATCGGTGCACAGTGTTCCGAGTTGGAGCATAATTTTTTTTTTAATTTTTTTCCGAAAATAATTCTTATTTTGCTGAAGCTAATGCTCGAGAACCCGTGGACCGATTTTGATGAACGAAATTTCGGTTTCTTCGGAAAAGGGTGAACTAGCGAACGATCGATGTGGCAACACGATCCGTGCACAGTGGGCCGAGATACAGCTATTTTTCGGAGTTGCAACGAAATGTTGGCTTGCGAATGCTATTGCTCGCGAACCCGTGTACCGATTTCGATGAAACCGCATTGTGTTTCTTGGCAGAAGGCTTAGCTAACGAACGATGTCGTTGGCAACGCTCTACGTGCACAGTGGGCCGAAATATCTCGTTTTTTCGGAGTTGAAACGAAGTGTTGTCTTGCGAATGCGATTGCAGGCGAACCCGTGTACCGATTTCGATGAAACCAATTTTGTTCGCTTGTCCATGTTGTGGACAACAAATCTCTCTCCAACATGTTTGAAATCGGTGCACAGTGTTCCGAGTTGGAGCATAATTTATTTTTTAATTTTTTTCCTTAAATAATTCTTATTTTGCTGAAGCTAATGCTCGAGAACCCGTGGACCGATTTTGATGAACGAAATTTCGGTTTCTTCGGAAAAGGGTGAACTAGCGAACGATCGATGTGGCAACACGATCCGTGCACAGTGGGCCGAGATACAGCTATTTTTCGGAGTTGCAACGAAATGTTGGCTTGCGAATGCTATTGCTCGCGAACCCGTGTACCGATTTTGACGAAACCGCATTGTGTTTCTTGGCAGAAGGCTTAGCTAACGAACGATGTCGTTGGCAACGCTCTACGTGCACAGTGGGCCGAAATATCTCGATTTTTCGGAGTTGAAACGAAGTGTTGTCTTGCGAATGCGATTGCAGGCGAACCCGTGGACCGATTTCGATGAAACCAATTTTGTTCGCTTGTCCATGTTGTGGACAACAAATCTCTCTCCAACATGTTTGAAATCGGTGCACAGTGTTCCGAGTTGGAGCATAATTTTTTTTTTAATTTTTTTCCTTAAATAATTCTTATTTTGCTGAAGCTAATGCTCGAGAACCCGTGGACCGATTTTGATGAACGAAATTTCGGTTTCTTCGGAAAAGGGTGAACTAGCGAACGATCGATGTGGCAACACGATCCGTGCACAGTGGGCCGAGATACAGCTATTTTTCGGAGTTGCAACGAAATGTTGGCTTGCGAATGCTATTGCTCGCGAACCCGTGTACCGATTTTGACGAAACCGCATTGTGTTTCTTGGCAGAAGGCTTAGCTAACGAACGATGTCGTTGGCAACGCTCTACGTGCACAGTGGGCCGAAATATCTCGTTTTTTCGGAGTTGAAACGAAGTGTTGTCTTGCGAATGCGATTGCAGGCGAACCCGTGTACCGATTTCGATGAAACCAATTTTGTTCGCTTGTCCATGTTGTGGACAACAAATCTCTCTCCAACATGTTTGAAATCGGTGCACAGTGTTCCGAGTTGGAGCATAATTTATTTTTTAATTTTTTTCCGAAAATAATTCTTATTTTGCTGAAGCTAATGCTCGAGAACCCGTGGACCGATTTTGATGAACGAAATTTCGGTTTCTTCGGAAAAGGGTGAACTAGCGAACGATCGATGTGGCAACACGATCCGTGCACAGTGGGCCGAGATACAGCTATTTTTCGGAGTTGCAACGAAATGTTGGCTTGCGAATGCTATTGCTCGCGAACCCGTGTACCGATTTTGACGAAACCGCATTGTGTTTCTTGGCAGAAGGCTTAGCTAACGAACGATGTCGTTGGCAACGCTCTACGTGCACAGTGGGCCGAAATATCTCGATTTTTCGGAGTTGAAACGAAGTGTTGTCTTGCGAATGCGATTGCAGGCGAACCCGTGGACCGATTTCGATGAAACCAATTTTGTTCGCTTGTCCATGTTGTGGACAACAAATCTCTCTCCAACATGTTTGAAATCGGTGCACAGTGTTCCGAGTTGGAGCATAATTTTTTTTTTAATTTTTTTCCGAAAATAATTCTTATTTTGCTGAAGCTAATGCTCGAGAACCCGTGGACCGATTTTGATGAACGAAATTTCGGTTTCTTCGGAAAAGGGTGAACTAGCGAACGATCGATGTGGCAACACGATCCGTGCACAGTGGGCCGAGATACAGCTATTTTTCGGAGTTGCAACGAAATGTTGGCTTGCGAATGCTATTGCTCGCGAACCCGTGTACCGATTTTGACGAAACCGCATTGTGTTTCTTGGCAGAAGGCTTAGCTAACGAACGATGTCGTTGGCAACGCTCTACGTGCACAGTGGGCCGAAATATCTCGATTTTTCGGAGTTGAAACGAAGTGTTGTCTTGCGAATGCGATTGCAGGCGAACCCGTGGACCGATTTCGATGAAACCAATTTTGTTCGCTTGTCCATGTTGTGGACAACAAATCTCTCTCCAACATGTTTGAAATCGGTGCACAGTGTTCCGAGTTGGAGCATAATTTTTTTTTTAATTTTTTTCCGAAAATAATTCTTATTTTGCTGAAGCTAATGCTCGAGAACCCGTGGACCGATTTTGATGAACGAAATTTCGGTTTCTTCGGAAAAGGGTGAACTAGCGAACGATCGATGTGGCAACACGATCCGTGCACAGTGGGCCGAGATACAGCTATTTTTCGGAGTTGCAACGAAATGTTGGCTTGCGAATGCTATTGCTCGCGAACCCGTGTACCGATTTTGACGAAACCGCATTGTGTTTCTTGGCAGAAGGCTTAGCTAACGAACGATGTCGTTGGCAACGCTCTACGTGCACAGTGGGCCGAAATATCTCGATTTTTCGGAGTTGAAACGAAGTGTTGTCTTGCGAATGCGATTGCAGGCGAACCCGTGGACCGATTTCGATGAAACCAATTTTGTTCGCTTGTCCATGTTGTGGACAACAAATCTCTCTCCAACATGTTTGAAATCGGTGCACAGTGTTCCGAGTTGGAGCATAATTTTTTTTTTAATTTTTTTCCGAAAATAATTCTTATTTTGCTGAAGCTAATGCTCGAGAACCCGTGGACCGATTTTGATGAACGAAATTTCGGTTTCTTCGGAAAAGGGTGAACTAGCGAACGATCGATGTGGCAACACGATCCGTGCACAGTGGGCCGAGATACAGCTATTTTTCGGAGTTGCAACGAAATGTTGGCTTGCGAATGCTATTGCTCGCGAACCCGTGTACCGATTTCGATGAAACCGCATTGTGTTTCTTGGCAGAAGGCTTAGCTAACGAACGATGTCGTTGGCAACGCTCTACGTGCACAGTGGGCCGAAATATCTCGTTTTTTCGGAGTTGAAACGAAGTGTTGTCTTGCGAATGCGATTGCAGGCGAACCCGTGTACCGATTTCGATGAAACCAATTTTGTTCGCTTGTCCATGTTGTGGACAACAAATCTCTCTCCAACATGTTTGAAATCGGTGCACAGTGTTCCGAGTTGGAGCATAATTTATTTTTTAATTTTTTTCCTTAAATAATTCTTATTTTGCTGAAGCTAATGCTCGAGAACCCGTGGACCGATTTTGATGAACGAAATTTCGGTTTCTTCGGAAAAGGGTGAACTAGCGAACGATCGATGTGGCAACACGATCCGTGCACAGTGGGCCGAGATACAGCTATTTTTCGGAGTTGCAACGAAATGTTGGCTTGCGAATGCTATTGCTCGCGAACCCGTGTACCGATTTTGACGAAACCGCATTGTGTTTCTTGGCAGAAGGCTTAGCTAACGAACGATGTCGTTGGCAACGCTCTACGTGCACAGTGGGCCGAAATATCTCGATTTTTCGGAGTTGAAACGAAGTGTTGTCTTGCGAATGCGATTGCAGGCGAACCCGTGGACCGATTTCGATGAAACCAATTTTGTTCGCTTGTCCATGTTGTGGACAACAAATCTCTCTCCAACATGTTTGAAATCGGTGCACAGTGTTCCGAGTTGGAGCATAATTTTTTTTTTAATTTTTTTCCTTAAATAATTCTTATTTTGCTGAAGCTAATGCTCGAGAACCCGTGGACCGATTTTGATGAACGAAATTTCGGTTTCTTCGGAAAAGGGTGAACTAGCGAACGATCGATGTGGCAACACGATCCGTGCACAGTGGGCCGAGATACAGCTATTTTTCGGAGTTGCAACGAAATGTTGGCTTGCGAATGCTATTGCTCGCGAACCCGTGTACCGATTTTGACGAAACCGCATTGTGTTTCTTGGCAGAAGGCTTAGCTAACGAACGATGTCGTTGGCAACGCTCTACGTGCACAGTGGGCCGAAATATCTCGTTTTTTCGGAGTTGAAACGAAGTGTTGTCTTGCGAATGCGATTGCAGGCGAACCCGTGTACCGATTTCGATGAAACCAATTTTGTTCGCTTGTCCATGTTGTGGACAACAAATCTCTCTCCAACATGTTTGAAATCGGTGCACAGTGTTCCGAGTTGGAGCATAATTTATTTTTTAATTTTTTTCCGAAAATAATTCTTATTTTGCTGAAGCTAATGCTCGAGAACCCGTGGACCGATTTTGATGAACGAAATTTCGGTTTCTTCGGAAAAGGGTGAACTAGCGAACGATCGATGTGGCAACACGATCCGTGCACAGTGGGCCGAGATACAGCTATTTTTCGGAGTTGCAACGAAATGTTGGCTTGCGAATGCTATTGCTCGCGAACCCGTGTACCGATTTTGACGAAACCGCATTGTGTTTCTTGGCAGAAGGCTTAGCTAACGAACGATGTCGTTGGCAACGCTCTACGTGCACAGTGGGCCGAAATATCTCGATTTTTCGGAGTTGAAACGAAGTGTTGTCTTGCGAATGCGATTGCAGGCGAACCCGTGGACCGATTTCGATGAAACCAATTTTGTTCGCTTGTCCATGTTGTGGACAACAAATCTCTCTCCAACATGTTTGAAATCGGTGCACAGTGTTCCGAGTTGGAGCATAATTTTTTTTTTAATTTTTTTCCGAAAATAATTCTTATTTTGCTGAAGCTAATGCTCGAGAACCCGTGGACCGATTTTGATGAACGAAATTTCGGTTTCTTCGGAAAAGGGTGAACTAGCGAACGATCGATGTGGCAACACGATCCGTGCACAGTGGGCCGAGATACAGCTATTTTTCGGAGTTGCAACGAAATGTTGGCTTGCGAATGCTATTGCTCGCGAACCCGTGTACCGATTTCGATGAAACCGCATTGTGTTTCTTGGCAGAAGGCTTAGCTAACGAACGATGTCGTTGGCAACGCTCTACGTGCACAGTGGGCCGAAATATCTCGTTTTTTCGGAGTTGAAACGAAGTGTTGTCTTGCGAATGCGATTGCAGGCGAACCCGTGTACCGATTTCGATGAAACCAATTTTGTTCGCTTGTCCATGTTGTGGACAACAAATCTCTCTCCAACATGTTTGAAATCGGTGCACAGTGTTCCGAGTTGGAGCATAATTTATTTTTTAATTTTTTTCCTTAAATAATTCTTATTTTGCTGAAGCTAATGCTCGAGAACCCGTGGACCGATTTTGATGAACGAAATTTCGGTTTCTTCGGAAAAGGGTGAACTAGCGAACGATCGATGTGGCAACACGATCCGTGCACAGTGGGCCGAGATACAGCTATTTTTCGGAGTTGCAACGAAATGTTGGCTTGCGAATGCTATTGCTCGCGAACCCGTGTACCGATTTTGACGAAACCGCATTGTGTTTCTTGGCAGAAGGCTTAGCTAACGAACGATGTCGTTGGCAACGCTCTACGTGCACAGTGGGCCGAAATATCTCGATTTTTCGGAGTTGAAACGAAGTGTTGTCTTGCGAATGCGATTGCAGGCGAACCCGTGGACCGATTTCGATGAAACCAATTTTGTTCGCTTGTCCATGTTGTGGACAACAAATCTCTCTCCAACATGTTTGAAATCGGTGCACAGTGTTCCGAGTTGGAGCATAATTTTTTTTTTAATTTTTTTCCTTAAATAATTCTTATTTTGCTGAAGCTAATGCTCGAGAACCCGTGGACCGATTTTGATGAACGAAATTTCGGTTTCTTCGGAAAAGGGTGAACTAGCGAACGATCGATGTGGCAACACGATCCGTGCACAGTGGGCCGAGATACAGCTATTTTTCGGAGTTGCAACGAAATGTTGGCTTGCGAATGCTATTGCTCGCGAACCCGTGTACCGATTTTGACGAAACCGCATTGTGTTTCTTGGCAGAAGGCTTAGCTAACGAACGATGTCGTTGGCAACGCTCTACGTGCACAGTGGGCCGAAATATCTCGTTTTTTCGGAGTTGAAACGAAGTGTTGTCTTGCGAATGCGATTGCAGGCGAACCCGTGTACCGATTTCGATGAAACCAATTTTGTTCGCTTGTCCATGTTGTGGACAACAAATCTCTCTCCAACATGTTTGAAATCGGTGCACAGTGTTCCGAGTTGGAGCATAATTTATTTTTTAATTTTTTTCCGAAAATAATTCTTATTTTGCTGAAGCTAATGCTCGAGAACCCGTGGACCGATTTTGATGAACGAAATTTCGGTTTCTTCGGAAAAGGGTGAACTAGCGAACGATCGATGTGGCAACACGATCCGTGCACAGTGGGCCGAGATACAGCTATTTTTCGGAGTTGCAACGAAATGTTGGCTTGCGAATGCTATTGCTCGCGAACCCGTGTACCGATTTTGACGAAACCGCATTGTGTTTCTTGGCAGAAGGCTTAGCTAACGAACGATGTCGTTGGCAACGCTCTACGTGCACAGTGGGCCGAAATATCTCGATTTTTCGGAGTTGAAACGAAGTGTTGTCTTGCGAATGCGATTGCAGGCGAACCCGTGGACCGATTTCGATGAAACCAATTTTGTTCGCTTGTCCATGTTGTGGACAACAAATCTCTCTCCAACATGTTTGAAATCGGTGCACAGTGTTCCGAGTTGGAGCATAATTTTTTTTTTAATTTTTTTCCGAAAATAATTCTTATTTTGCTGAAGCTAATGCTCGAGAACCCGTGGACCGATTTTGATGAACGAAATTTCGGTTTCTTCGGAAAAGGGTGAACTAGCGAACGATCGATGTGGCAACACGATCCGTGCACAGTGGGCCGAGATACAGCTATTTTTCGGAGTTGCAACGAAATGTTGGCTTGCGAATGCTATTGCTCGCGAACCCGTGTACCGATTTTGACGAAACCGCATTGTGTTTCTTGGCAGAAGGCTTAGCTAACGAACGATGTCGTTGGCAACGCTCTACGTGCACAGTGGGCCGAAATATCTCGATTTTTCGGAGTTGAAACGAAGTGTTGTCTTGCGAATGCGATTGCAGGCGAACCCGTGGACCGATTTCGATGAAACCAATTTTGTTCGCTTGTCCATGTTGTGGACAACAAATCTCTCTCCAACATGTTTGAAATCGGTGCACAGTGTTCCGAGTTGGAGCATAATTTTTTTTTTAATTTTTTTCCGAAAATAATTCTTATTTTGCTGAAGCTAATGCTCGAGAACCCGTGGACCGATTTTGATGAACGAAATTTCGGTTTCTTCGGAAAAGGGTGAACTAGCGAACGATCGATGTGGCAACACGATCCGTGCACAGTGGGCCGAGATACAGCTATTTTTCGGAGTTGCAACGAAATGTTGGCTTGCGAATGCTATTGCTCGCGAACCCGTGTACCGATTTTGACGAAACCGCATTGTGTTTCTTGGCAGAAGGCTTAGCTAACGAACGATGTCGTTGGCAACGCTCTACGTGCACAGTGGGCCGAAATATCTCGATTTTTCGGAGTTGAAACGAAGTGTTGTCTTGCGAATGCGATTGCAGGCGAACCCGTGGACCGATTTCGATGAAACCAATTTTGTTCGCTTGTCCATGTTGTGGACAACAAATCTCTCTCCAACATGTTTGAAATCGGTGCACAGTGTTCCGAGTTGGAGCATAATTTTTTTTTTAATTTTTTTCCTTAAATAATTCTTATTTTGCTGAAGCTAATGCTCGAGAACCCGTGGACCGATTTTGATGAACGAAATTTCGGTTTCTTCGGAAAAGGGTGAACTAGCGAACGATCGATGTGGCAACACGATCCGTGCACAGTGGGCCGAGATACAGCTATTTTTCGGAGTTGCAACGAAATGTTGGCTTGCGAATGCTATTGCTCGCGAACCCGTGTACCGATTTTGACGAAACCGCATTGTGTTTCTTGGCAGAAGGCTTAGCTAACGAACGATGTCGTTGGCAACGCTCTACGTGCACAGTGGGCCGAAATATCTCGATTTTTCGGAGTTGAAACGAAGTGTTGTCTTGCGAATGCGATTGCAGGCGAACCCGTGGACCGATTTCGATGAAACCAATTTTGTTCGCTTGTCCATGTTGTGGACAACAAATCTCTCTCCAACATGTTTGAAATCGGTGCACAGTGTTCCGAGTTGGAGCATAATTTTTTTTTTAATTTTTTTCCGAAAATAATTCTTATTTTGCTGAAGCTAATGCTCGAGAACCCGTGGACCGATTTTGATGAACGAAATTTCGGTTTCTTCGGAAAAGGGTGAACTAGCGAACGATCGATGTGGCAACACGATCCGTGCACAGTGGGCCGAGATACAGCTATTTTTCGGAGTTGCAACGAAATGTTGGCTTGCGAATGCTATTGCTCGCGAACCCGTGTACCGATTTCGATGAAACCGCATTGTGTTTCTTGGCAGAAGGCTTAGCTAACGAACGATGTCGTTGGCAACGCTCTACGTGCACAGTGGGCCGAAATATCTCGTTTTTTCGGAGTTGAAACGAAGTGTTGTCTTGCGAATGCGATTGCAGGCGAACCCGTGTACCGATTTCGATGAAACCAATTTTGTTCGCTTGTCCATGTTGTGGACAACAAATCTCTCTCCAACATGTTTGAAATCGGTGCACAGTGTTCCGAGTTGGAGCATAATTTATTTTTTAATTTTTTTCCTTAAATAATTCTTATTTTGCTGAAGCTAATGCTCGAGAACCCGTGGACCGATTTTGATGAACGAAATTTCGGTTTCTTCGGAAAAGGGTGAACTAGCGAACGATCGATGTGGCAACACGATCCGTGCACAGTGGGCCGAGATACAGCTATTTTTCGGAGTTGCAACGAAATGTTGGCTTGCGAATGCTATTGCTCGCGAACCCGTGTACCGATTTTGACGAAACCGCATTGTGTTTCTTGGCAGAAGGCTTAGCTAACGAACGATGTCGTTGGCAACGCTCTACGTGCACAGTGGGCCGAAATATCTCGATTTTTCGGAGTTGAAACGAAGTGTTGTCTTGCGAATGCGATTGCAGGCGAACCCGTGGACCGATTTCGATGAAACCAATTTTGTTCGCTTGTCCATGTTGTGGACAACAAATCTCTCTCCAACATGTTTGAAATCGGTGCACAGTGTTCCGAGTTGGAGCATAATTTTTTTTTTAATTTTTTTCCTTAAATAATTCTTATTTTGCTGAAGCTAATGCTCGAGAACCCGTGGACCGATTTTGATGAACGAAATTTCGGTTTCTTCGGAAAAGGGTGAACTAGCGAACGATCGATGTGGCAACACGATCCGTGCACAGTGGGCCGAGATACAGCTATTTTTCGGAGTTGCAACGAAATGTTGGCTTGCGAATGCTATTGCTCGCGAACCCGTGTACCGATTTCGATGAAACCGCATTGTGTTTCTTGGCAGAAGGCTTAGCTAACGAACGATGTCGTTGGCAACGCTCTACGTGCACAGTGGGCCGAAATATCTCGTTTTTTCGGAGTTGAAACGAAGTGTTGTCTTGCGAATGCGATTGCAGGCGAACCCGTGTACCGATTTCGATGAAACCAATTTTGTTCGCTTGTCCATGTTGTGGACAACAAATCTCTCTCCAACATGTTTGAAATCGGTGCACAGTGTTCCGAGTTGGAGCATAATTTATTTTTTAATTTTTTTCCTTAAATAATTCTTATTTTGCTGAAGCTAATGCTCGAGAACCCGTGGACCGATTTTGATGAACGAAATTTCGGTTTCTTCGGAAAAGGGTGAACTAGCGAACGATCGATGTGGCAACACGATCCGTGCACAGTGGGCCGAGATACAGCTATTTTTCGGAGTTGCAACGAAATGTTGGCTTGCGAATGCTATTGCTCGCGAACCCGTGTACCGATTTTGACGAAACCGCATTGTGTTTCTTGGCAGAAGGCTTAGCTAACGAACGATGTCGTTGGCAACGCTCTACGTGCACAGTGGGCCGAAATATCTCGATTTTTCGGAGTTGAAACGAAGTGTTGTCTTGCGAATGCGATTGCAGGCGAACCCGTGGACCGATTTCGATGAAACCAATTTTGTTCGCTTGTCCATGTTGTGGACAACAAATCTCTCTCCAACATGTTTGAAATCGGTGCACAGTGTTCCGAGTTGGAGCATAATTTTTTTTTTAATTTTTTTCCTTAAATAATTCTTATTTTGCTGAAGCTAATGCTCGAGAACCCGTGGACCGATTTTGATGAACGAAATTTCGGTTTCTTCGGAAAAGGGTGAACTAGCGAACGATCGATGTGGCAACACGATCCGTGCACAGTGGGCCGAGATACAGCTATTTTTCGGAGTTGCAACGAAATGTTGGCTTGCGAATGCTATTGCTCGCGAACCCGTGTACCGATTTTGACGAAACCGCATTGTGTTTCTTGGCAGAAGGCTTAGCTAACGAACGATGTCGTTGGCAACGCTCTACGTGCACAGTGGGCCGAAATATCTCGTTTTTTCGGAGTTGAAACGAAGTGTTGTCTTGCGAATGCGATTGCAGGCGAACCCGTGTACCGATTTCGATGAAACCAATTTTGTTCGCTTGTCCATGTTGTGGACAACAAATCTCTCTCCAACATGTTTGAAATCGGTGCACAGTGTTCCGAGTTGGAGCATAATTTATTTTTTAATTTTTTTCCGAAAATAATTCTTATTTTGCTGAAGCTAATGCTCGAGAACCCGTGGACCGATTTTGATGAACGAAATTTCGGTTTCTTCGGAAAAGGGTGAACTAGCGAACGATCGATGTGGCAACACGATCCGTGCACAGTGGGCCGAGATACAGCTATTTTTCGGAGTTGCAACGAAATGTTGGCTTGCGAATGCTATTGCTCGCGAACCCGTGTACCGATTTTGACGAAACCGCATTGTGTTTCTTGGCAGAAGGCTTAGCTAACGAACGATGTCGTTGGCAACGCTCTACGTGCACAGTGGGCCGAAATATCTCGATTTTTCGGAGTTGAAACGAAGTGTTGTCTTGCGAATGCGATTGCAGGCGAACCCGTGGACCGATTTCGATGAAACCAATTTTGTTCGCTTGTCCATGTTGTGGACAACAAATCTCTCTCCAACATGTTTGAAATCGGTGCACAGTGTTCCGAGTTGGAGCATAATTTTTTTTTTAATTTTTTTCCGAAAATAATTCTTATTTTGCTGAAGCTAATGCTCGAGAACCCGTGGACCGATTTTGATGAACGAAATTTCGGTTTCTTCGGAAAAGGGTGAACTAGCGAACGATCGATGTGGCAACACGATCCGTGCACAGTGGGCCGAGATACAGCTATTTTTCGGAGTTGCAACGAAATGTTGGCTTGCGAATGCTATTGCTCGCGAACCCGTGTACCGATTTCGATGAAACCGCATTGTGTTTCTTGGCAGAAGGCTTAGCTAACGAACGATGTCGTTGGCAACGCTCTACGTGCACAGTGGGCCGAAATATCTCGTTTTTTCGGAGTTGAAACGAAGTGTTGTCTTGCGAATGCGATTGCAGGCGAACCCGTGTACCGATTTCGATGAAACCAATTTTGTTCGCTTGTCCATGTTGTGGACAACAAATCTCTCTCCAACATGTTTGAAATCGGTGCACAGTGTTCCGAGTTGGAGCATAATTTATTTTTTAATTTTTTTCCTTAAATAATTCTTATTTTGCTGAAGCTAATGCTCGAGAACCCGTGGACCGATTTTGATGAACGAAATTTCGGTTTCTTCGGAAAAGGGTGAACTAGCGAACGATCGATGTGGCAACACGATCCGTGCACAGTGGGCCGAGATACAGCTATTTTTCGGAGTTGCAACGAAATGTTGGCTTGCGAATGCTATTGCTCGCGAACCCGTGTACCGATTTTGACGAAACCGCATTGTGTTTCTTGGCAGAAGGCTTAGCTAACGAACGATGTCGTTGGCAACGCTCTACGTGCACAGTGGGCCGAAATATCTCGATTTTTCGGAGTTGAAACGAAGTGTTGTCTTGCGAATGCGATTGCAGGCGAACCCGTGGACCG
The DNA here is from genome assembly GCA_947397865.1 of Polietes domitor. NCBI lineage: Eukaryota > Metazoa > Arthropoda > Insecta > Diptera > Muscidae > Polietes > Polietes domitor. Next base: position 15,524 of record CANDYM010000167.1, read on the forward strand.
ATTTCGATGAAACCAATTTTGTTCGCTTGTCCATGTTGTGGACAACAAATCTCTCTCCAACATGTTTGAAATCGGTGCACAGTGTTCCGAGTTGGAGCATAATTTTTTTTTTAATTTTTTTCCTTAAATAATTCTTATTTTGCTGAAGCTAATGCTCGAGAACCCGTGGACCGATTTTGATGAACGAAATTTCGGTTTCTTCGGAAAAGGGTGAACTAGCGAACGATCGATGTGGCAACACGATCCGTGCACAGTGGGCCGAGATACAGCTATTTTTCGGAGTTGCAACGAAATGTTGGCTTGCGAATGCTATTGCTCGCGAACCCGTGTACCGATTTTGACGAAACCGCATTGTGTTTCTTGGCAGAAGGCTTAGCTAACGAACGATGTCGTTGGCAACGCTCTACGTGCACAGTGGGCCGAAATATCTCGTTTTTTCGGAGTTGAAACGAAGTGTTGTCTTGCGAATGCGATTGCAGGCGAACCCGTGTACCGATTTCGATGAAACCAATTTTGTTCGCTTGTCCATGTTGTGGACAACAAATCTCTCTCCAACATGTTTGAAATCGGTGCACAGTGTTCCGAGTTGGAGCATAATTTATTTTTTAATTTTTTTCCGAAAATAATTCTTATTTTGCTGAAGCTAATGCTCGAGAACCCGTGGACCGATTTTGATGAACGAAATTTCGGTTTCTTCGGAAAAGGGTGAACTAGCGAACGATCGATGTGGCAACACGATCCGTGCACAGTGGGCCGAGATACAGCTATTTTTCGGAGTTGCAACGAAATGTTGGCTTGCGAATGCTATTGCTCGCGAACCCGTGTACCGATTTTGACGAAACCGCATTGTGTTTCTTGGCAGAAGGCTTAGCTAACGAACGATGTCGTTGGCAACGCTCTACGTGCACAGTGGGCCGAAATATCTCGATTTTTCGGAGTTGAAACGAAGTGTTGTCTTGCGAATGCGATTGCAGGCGAACCCGTGGACCGATTTCGATGAAACCAATTTTGTTCGCTTGTCCATGTTGTGGACAACAAATCTCTCTCCAACATGTTTGAAATCGGTGCACAGTGTTCCGAGTTGGAGCATAATTTTTTTTTTAATTTTTTTCCGAAAATAATTCTTATTTTGCTGAAGCTAATGCTCGAGAACCCGTGGACCGATTTTGATGAACGAAATTTCGGTTTCTTCGGAAAAGGGTGAACTAGCGAACGATCGATGTGGCAACACGATCCGTGCACAGTGGGCCGAGATACAGCTATTTTTCGGAGTTGCAACGAAATGTTGGCTTGCGAATGCTATTGCTCGCGAACCCGTGTACCGATTTTGACGAAACCGCATTGTGTTTCTTGGCAGAAGGCTTAGCTAACGAACGATGTCGTTGGCAACGCTCTACGTGCACAGTGGGCCGAAATATCTCGATTTTTCGGAGTTGAAACGAAGTGTTGTCTTGCGAATGCGATTGCAGGCGAACCCGTGGACCGATTTCGATGAAACCAATTTTGTTCGCTTGTCCATGTTGTGGACAACAAATCTCTCTCCAACATGTTTGAAATCGGTGCACAGTGTTCCGAGTTGGAGCATAATTTTTTTTTTAATTTTTTTCCGAAAATAATTCTTATTTTGCTGAAGCTAATGCTCGAGAACCCGTGGACCGATTTTGATGAACGAAATTTCGGTTTCTTCGGAAAAGGGTGAACTAGCGAACGATCGATGTGGCAACACGATCCGTGCACAGTGGGCCGAGATACAGCTATTTTTCGGAGTTGCAACGAAATGTTGGCTTGCGAATGCTATTGCTCGCGAACCCGTGTACCGATTTTGACGAAACCGCATTGTGTTTCTTGGCAGAAGGCTTAGCTAACGAACGATGTCGTTGGCAACGCTCTACGTGCACAGTGGGCCGAAATATCTCGATTTTTCGGAGTTGAAACGAAGTGTTGTCTTGCGAATGCGATTGCAGGCGAACCCGTGGACCGATTTCGATGAAACCAATTTTGTTCGCTTGTCCATGTTGTGGACAACAAATCTCTCTCCAACATGTTTGAAATCGGTGCACAGTGTTCCGAGTTGGAGCATAATTTTTTTTTTAATTTTTTTCCTTAAATAATTCTTATTTTGCTGAAGCTAATGCTCGAGAACCCGTGGACCGATTTTGATGAACGAAATTTCGGTTTCTTCGGAAAAGGGTGAACTAGCGAACGATCGATGTGGCAACACGATCCGTGCACAGTGGGCCGAGATACAGCTATTTTTCGGAGTTGCAACGAAATGTTGGCTTGCGAATGCTATTGCTCGCGAACCCGTGTACCGATTTTGACGAAACCGCATTGTGTTTCTTGGCAGAAGGCTTAGCTAACGAACGATGTCGTTGGCAACGCTCTACGTGCACAGTGGGCCGAAATATCTCGATTTTTCGGAGTTGAAACGAAGTGTTGTCTTGCGAATGCGATTGCAGGCGAACCCGTGGACCGATTTCGATGAAACCAATTTTGTTCGCTTGTCCATGTTGTGGACAACAAATCTCTCTCCAACATGTTTGAAATCGGTGCACAGTGTTCCGAGTTGGAGCATAATTTTTTTTTTAATTTTTTTCCGAAAATAATTCTTATTTTGCTGAAGCTAATGCTCGAGAACCCGTGGACCGATTTTGATGAACGAAATTTCGGTTTCTTCGGAAAAGGGTGAACTAGCGAACGATCGATGTGGCAACACGATCCGTGCACAGTGGGCCGAGATACAGCTATTTTTCGGAGTTGCAACGAAATGTTGGCTTGCGAATGCTATTGCTCGCGAACCCGTGTACCGATTTCGATGAAACCGCATTGTGTTTCTTGGCAGAAGGCTTAGCTAACGAACGATGTCGTTGGCAACGCTCTACGTGCACAGTGGGCCGAAATATCTCGTTTTTTCGGAGTTGAAACGAAGTGTTGTCTTGCGAATGCGATTGCAGGCGAACCCGTGTACCGATTTCGATGAAACCAATTTTGTTCGCTTGTCCATGTTGTGGACAACAAATCTCTCTCCAACATGTTTGAAATCGGTGCACAGTGTTCCGAGTTGGAGCATAATTTATTTTTTAATTTTTTTCCTTAAATAATTCTTATTTTGCTGAAGCTAATGCTCGAGAACCCGTGGACCGATTTTGATGAACGAAATTTCGGTTTCTTCGGAAAAGGGTGAACTAGCGAACGATCGATGTGGCAACACGATCCGTGCACAGTGGGCCGAGATACAGCTATTTTTCGGAGTTGCAACGAAATGTTGGCTTGCGAATGCTATTGCTCGCGAACCCGTGTACCGATTTTGACGAAACCGCATTGTGTTTCTTGGCAGAAGGCTTAGCTAACGAACGATGTCGTTGGCAACGCTCTACGTGCACAGTGGGCCGAAATATCTCGATTTTTCGGAGTTGAAACGAAGTGTTGTCTTGCGAATGCGATTGCAGGCGAACCCGTGGACCGATTTCGATGAAACCAATTTTGTTCGCTTGTCCATGTTGTGGACAACAAATCTCTCTCCAACATGTTTGAAATCGGTGCACAGTGTTCCGAGTTGGAGCATAATTTTTTTTTTAATTTTTTTCCTTAAATAATTCTTATTTTGCTGAAGCTAATGCTCGAGAACCCGTGGACCGATTTTGATGAACGAAATTTCGGTTTCTTCGGAAAAGGGTGAACTAGCGAACGATCGATGTGGCAACACGATCCGTGCACAGTGGGCCGAGATACAGCTATTTTTCGGAGTTGCAACGAAATGTTGGCTTGCGAATGCTATTGCTCGCGAACCCGTGTACCGATTTTGACGAAACCGCATTGTGTTTCTTGGCAGAAGGCTTAGCTAACGAACGATGTCGTTGGCAACGCTCTACGTGCACAGTGGGCCGAAATATCTCGTTTTTTCGGAGTTGAAACGAAGTGTTGTCTTGCGAATGCGATTGCAGGCGAACCCGTGTACCGATTTCGATGAAACCAATTTTGTTCGCTTGTCCATGTTGTGGACAACAAATCTCTCTCCAACATGTTTGAAATCGGTGCACAGTGTTCCGAGTTGGAGCATAATTTATTTTTTAATTTTTTTCCGAAAATAATTCTTATTTTGCTGAAGCTAATGCTCGAGAACCCGTGGACCGATTTTGATGAACGAAATTTCGGTTTCTTCGGAAAAGGGTGAACTAGCGAACGATCGATGTGGCAACACGATCCGTGCACAGTGGGCCGAGATACAGCTATTTTTCGGAGTTGCAACGAAATGTTGGCTTGCGAATGCTATTGCTCGCGAACCCGTGTACCGATTTTGACGAAACCGCATTGTGTTTCTTGGCAGAAGGCTTAGCTAACGAACGATGTCGTTGGCAACGCTCTACGTGCACAGTGGGCCGAAATATCTCGATTTTTCGGAGTTGAAACGAAGTGTTGTCTTGCGAATGCGATTGCAGGCGAACCCGTGGACCGATTTCGATGAAACCAATTTTGTTCGCTTGTCCATGTTGTGGACAACAAATCTCTCTCCAACATGTTTGAAATCGGTGCACAGTGTTCCGAGTTGGAGCATAATTTTTTTTTTAATTTTTTTCCGAAAATAATTCTTATTTTGCTGAAGCTAATGCTCGAGAACCCGTGGACCGATTTTGATGAACGAAATTTCGGTTTCTTCGGAAAAGGGTGAACTAGCGAACGATCGATGTGGCAACACGATCCGTGCACAGTGGGCCGAGATACAGCTATTTTTCGGAGTTGCAACGAAATGTTGGCTTGCGAATGCTATTGCTCGCGAACCCGTGTACCGATTTCGATGAAACCGCATTGTGTTTCTTGGCAGAAGGCTTAGCTAACGAACGATGTCGTTGGCAACGCTCTACGTGCACAGTGGGCCGAAATATCTCGTTTTTTCGGAGTTGAAACGAAGTGTTGTCTTGCGAATGCGATTGCAGGCGAACCCGTGTACCGATTTCGATGAAACCAATTTTGTTCGCTTGTCCATGTTGTGGACAACAAATCTCTCTCCAACATGTTTGAAATCGGTGCACAGTGTTCCGAGTTGGAGCATAATTTATTTTTTAATTTTTTTCCTTAAATAATTCTTATTTTGCTGAAGCTAATGCTCGAGAACCCGTGGACCGATTTTGATGAACGAAATTTCGGTTTCTTCGGAAAAGGGTGAACTAGCGAACGATCGATGTGGCAACACGATCCGTGCACAGTGGGCCGAGATACAGCTATTTTTCGGAGTTGCAACGAAATGTTGGCTTGCGAATGCTATTGCTCGCGAACCCGTGTACCGATTTTGACGAAACCGCATTGTGTTTCTTGGCAGAAGGCTTAGCTAACGAACGATGTCGTTGGCAACGCTCTACGTGCACAGTGGGCCGAAATATCTCGATTTTTCGGAGTTGAAACGAAGTGTTGTCTTGCGAATGCGATTGCAGGCGAACCCGTGGACCGATTTCGATGAAACCAATTTTGTTCGCTTGTCCATGTTGTGGACAACAAATCTCTCTCCAACATGTTTGAAATCGGTGCACAGTGTTCCGAGTTGGAGCATAATTTTTTTTTTAATTTTTTTCCTTAAATAATTCTTATTTTGCTGAAGCTAATGCTCGAGAACCCGTGGACCGATTTTGATGAACGAAATTTCGGTTTCTTCGGAAAAGGGTGAACTAGCGAACGATCGATGTGGCAACACGATCCGTGCACAGTGGGCCGAGATACAGCTATTTTTCGGAGTTGCAACGAAATGTTGGCTTGCGAATGCTATTGCTCGCGAACCCGTGTACCGATTTTGACGAAACCGCATTGTGTTTCTTGGCAGAAGGCTTAGCTAACGAACGATGTCGTTGGCAACGCTCTACGTGCACAGTGGGCCGAAATATCTCGTTTTTTCGGAGTTGAAACGAAGTGTTGTCTTGCGAATGCGATTGCAGGCGAACCCGTGTACCGATTTCGATGAAACCAATTTTGTTCGCTTGTCCATGTTGTGGACAACAAATCTCTCTCCAACATGTTTGAAATCGGTGCACAGTGTTCCGAGTTGGAGCATAATTTATTTTTTAATTTTTTTCCGAAAATAATTCTTATTTTGCTGAAGCTAATGCTCGAGAACCCGTGGACCGATTTTGATGAACGAAATTTCGGTTTCTTCGGAAAAGGGTGAACTAGCGAACGATCGATGTGGCAACACGATCCGTGCACAGTGGGCCGAGATACAGCTATTTTTCGGAGTTGCAACGAAATGTTGGCTTGCGAATGCTATTGCTCGCGAACCCGTGTACCGATTTTGACGAAACCGCATTGTGTTTCTTGGCAGAAGGCTTAGCTAACGAACGATGTCGTTGGCAACGCTCTACGTGCACAGTGGGCCGAAATATCTCGATTTTTCGGAGTTGAAACGAAGTGTTGTCTTGCGAATGCGATTGCAGGCGAACCCGTGGACCGATTTCGATGAAACCAATTTTGTTCGCTTGTCCATGTTGTGGACAACAAATCTCTCTCCAACATGTTTGAAATCGGTGCACAGTGTTCCGAGTTGGAGCATAATTTTTTTTTTAATTTTTTTCCGAAAATAATTCTTATTTTGCTGAAGCTAATGCTCGAGAACCCGTGGACCGATTTTGATGAACGAAATTTCGGTTTCTTCGGAAAAGGGTGAACTAGCGAACGATCGATGTGGCAACACGATCCGTGCACAGTGGGCCGAGATACAGCTATTTTTCGGAGTTGCAACGAAATGTTGGCTTGCGAATGCTATTGCTCGCGAACCCGTGTACCGATTTTGACGAAACCGCATTGTGTTTCTTGGCAGAAGGCTTAGCTAACGAACGATGTCGTTGGCAACGCTCTACGTGCACAGTGGGCCGAAATATCTCGATTTTTCGGAGTTGAAACGAAGTGTTGTCTTGCGAATGCGATTGCAGGCGAACCCGTGGACCGATTTCGATGAAACCAATTTTGTTCGCTTGTCCATGTTGTGGACAACAAATCTCTCTCCAACATGTTTGAAATCGGTGCACAGTGTTCCGAGTTGGAGCATAATTTTTTTTTTAATTTTTTTCCGAAAATAATTCTTATTTTGCTGAAGCTAATGCTCGAGAACCCGTGGACCGATTTTGATGAACGAAATTTCGGTTTCTTCGGAAAAGGGTGAACTAGCGAACGATCGATGTGGCAACACGATCCGTGCACAGTGGGCCGAGATACAGCTATTTTTCGGAGTTGCAACGAAATGTTGGCTTGCGAATGCTATTGCTCGCGAACCCGTGTACCGATTTTGACGAAACCGCATTGTGTTTCTTGGCAGAAGGCTTAGCTAACGAACGATGTCGTTGGCAACGCTCTACGTGCACAGTGGGCCGAAATATCTCGATTTTTCGGAGTTGAAACGAAGTGTTGTCTTGCGAATGCGATTGCAGGCGAACCCGTGGACCGATTTCGATGAAACCAATTTTGTTCGCTTGTCCATGTTGTGGACAACAAATCTCTCTCCAACATGTTTGAAATCGGTGCACAGTGTTCCGAGTTGGAGCATAATTTTTTTTTTAATTTTTTTCCTTAAATAATTCTTATTTTGCTGAAGCTAATGCTCGAGAACCCGTGGACCGATTTTGATGAACGAAATTTCGGTTTCTTCGGAAAAGGGTGAACTAGCGAACGATCGATGTGGCAACACGATCCGTGCACAGTGGGCCGAGATACAGCTATTTTTCGGAGTTGCAACGAAATGTTGGCTTGCGAATGCTATTGCTCGCGAACCCGTGTACCGATTTTGACGAAACCGCATTGTGTTTCTTGGCAGAAGGCTTAGCTAACGAACGATGTCGTTGGCAACGCTCTACGTGCACAGTGGGCCGAAATATCTCGATTTTTCGGAGTTGAAACGAAGTGTTGTCTTGCGAATGCGATTGCAGGCGAACCCGTGGACCGATTTCGATGAAACCAATTTTGTTCGCTTGTCCATGTTGTGGACAACAAATCTCTCTCCAACATGTTTGAAATCGGTGCACAGTGTTCCGAGTTGGAGCATAATTTTTTTTTTAATTTTTTTCCTTAAATAATTCTTATTTTGCTGAAGCTAATGCTCGAGAACCCGTGGACCGATTTTGATGAACGAAATTTCGGTTTCTTCGGAAAAGGGTGAACTAGCGAACGATCGATGTGGCAACACGATCCGTGCACAGTGGGCCGAGATACAGCTATTTTTCGGAGTTGCAACGAAATGTTGGCTTGCGAATGCTATTGCTCGCGAACCCGTGTACCGATTTTGACGAAACCGCATTGTGTTTCTTGGCAGAAGGCTTAGCTAACGAACGATGTCGTTGGCAACGCTCTACGTGCACAGTGGGCCGAAATATCTCGTTTTTTCGGAGTTGAAACGAAGTGTTGTCTTGCGAATGCGATTGCAGGCGAACCCGTGTACCGATTTCGATGAAACCAATTTTGTTCGCTTGTCCATGTTGTGGACAACAAATCTCTCTCCAACATGTTTGAAATCGGTGCACAGTGTTCCGAGTTGGAGCATAATTTATTTTTTAATTTTTTTCCGAAAATAATTCTTATTTTGCTGAAGCTAATGCTCGAGAACCCGTGGACCGATTTTGATGAACGAAATTTCGGTTTCTTCGGAAAAGGGTGAACTAGCGAACGATCGATGTGGCAACACGATCCGTGCACAGTGGGCCGAGATACAGCTATTTTTCGGAGTTGCAACGAAATGTTGGCTTGCGAATGCTATTGCTCGCGAACCCGTGTACCGATTTTGACGAAACCGCATTGTGTTTCTTGGCAGAAGGCTTAGCTAACGAACGATGTCGTTGGCAACGCTCTACGTGCACAGTGGGCCGAAATATCTCGATTTTTCGGAGTTGAAACGAAGTGTTGTCTTGCGAATGCGATTGCAGGCGAACCCGTGGACCGATTTCGATGAAACCAATTTTGTTCGCTTGTCCATGTTGTGGACAACAAATCTCTCTCCAACATGTTTGAAATCGGTGCACAGTGTTCCGAGTTGGAGCATAATTTTTTTTTTAATTTTTTTCCGAAAATAATTCTTATTTTGCTGAAGCTAATGCTCGAGAACCCGTGGACCGATTTTGATGAACGAAATTTCGGTTTCTTCGGAAAAGGGTGAACTAGCGAACGATCGATGTGGCAACACGATCCGTGCACAGTGGGCCGAGATACAGCTATTTTTCGGAGTTGCAACGAAATGTTGGCTTGCGAATGCTATTGCTCGCGAACCCGTGTACCGATTTTGACGAAACCGCATTGTGTTTCTTGGCAGAAGGCTTAGCTAACGAACGATGTCGTTGGCAACGCTCTACGTGCACAGTGGGCCGAAATATCTCGTTTTTTCGGAGTTGAAACGAAGTGTTGTCTTGCGAATGCGATTGCAGGCGAACCCGTGTACCGATTTCGATGAAACCAATTTTGTTCGCTTGTCCATGTTGTGGACAACAAATCTCTCTCCAACATGTTTGAAATCGGTGCACAGTGTTCCGAGTTGGAGCATACTTTTTTTTTTAATTTTTTTCCGAAAATAATTCTTATTTTGCTGAAGCTAATGCTCGAGAACCCGTGGACCGATTTTGATGAACGAAATTTCGGTTTCTTCGGAAAAGGGTGAACTAGCGAACGATCGATGTGGCAACACGATCCGTGCACAGTGGGCCGAGATACAGCTATTTTTCGGAGTTGCAACGAAATGTTGGCTTGCGAATGCTATTGCTCGCGAACCCGTGTACCGATTTTGACGAAACCGCATTGTGTTTCTTGGCAGAAGGCTTAGCTAACGAACGATGTCGTTGGCAACGCTCTACGTGCACAGTGGGCCGAAATATCTCGTTTTTTCGGAGTTGAAACGAAGTGTTGTCTTGCGAATGCGATTGCAGGCGAACCCGTGTACCGATTTCGATGAAACCAATTTTGTTCGCTTGTCCATGTTGTGGACAACAAATCTCTCTCCAACATGTTTGAAATCGGTGCACAGTGTTCCGAGTTGGAGCATAATTTTTTTTTTAATTTTTTTCCGAAAATAATTCTTATTTTGCTGAAGCTAATGCTCGAGAACCCGTGGACCGATTTTGATGAACGAAATTTCGGTTTCTTCGGAAAAGGGTGAACTAGCGAACGATCGATGTGGCAACACGATCCGTGCACAGTGGGCCGAGATACAGCTATTTTTCGGAGTTGCAACGAAATGTTGGCTTGCGAATGCTATTGCTCGCGAACCCGTGTACCGATTTTGACGAAACCGCATTGTGTTTCTTGGCAGAAGGCTTAGCTAACGAACGATGTCGTTGGCAACGCTCTACGTGCACAGTGGGCCGAAATATCTCGTTTTTTCGGAGTTGAAACGAAGTGTTGTCTTGCGAATGCGATTGCAGGCGAACCCGTGTACCGATTTCGATGAAACCAATTTTGTTCGCTTGTCCATGTTGTGGACAACAAATCTCTCTCCAACATGTTTGAAATCGGTGCACAGTGTTCCGAGTTGGAGCATACTTTTTTTTTTAATTTTTTTCCGAAAATAATTCTTATTTTGCTGAAGCTAATGCTCGAGAACCCGTGGACCGATTTTGATGAACGAAATTTCGGTTTCTTCGGAAAAGGGTGAACTAGCGAACGATCGATGTGGCAACACGATCCGTGCACAGTGGGCCGAGATACAGCTATTTTTCGGAGTTGCAACGAAATGTTGGCTTGCGAATGCTATTGCTCGCGAACCCGTGTACCGATTTTGACGAAACCGCATTGTGTTTCTTGGCAGAAGGCTTAGCTAACGAACGATGTCGTTGGCAACGCTCTACGTGCACAGTGGGCCGAAATATCTCGTTTTTTCGGAGTTGAAACGAAGTGTTGTCTTGCGAATGCGATTGCAGGCGAACCCGTGTACCGATTTCGATGAAACCAATTTTGTTCGCTTGTCCATGTTGTGGACAACAAATCTCTCTCCAACATGTTTGAAATCGGTGCACAGTGTTCCGAGTTGGAGCATACTTTTTTTTTTAATTTTTTTCCGAAAATAATTCTTATTTTGCTGAAGCTAATGCTCGAGAACCCGTGGACCGATTTTGATGAACGAAATTTCGGTTTCTTCGGAAAAGGGTGAACTAGCGAACGATCGATGTGGCAACACGATCCGTGCACAGTGGGCCGAGATACAGCTATTTTTCGGAGTTGCAACGAAATGTTGGCTTGCGAATGCTATTGCTCGCGAACCCGTGTACCGATTTTGACGAAACCGCATTGTGTTTCTTGGCAGAAGGCTTAGCTAACGAACGATGTCGTTGGCAACGCTCTACGTGCACAGTGGGCCGAAATATCTCGTTTTTTCGGAGTTGAAACGAAGTGTTGTCTTGCGAATGCGATTGCAGGCGAACCCGTGGACCGATTTCGATGAAACCAATTTTGTTCGCTTGTCCATGTTGTGGACAACAAATCTCTCTCCAACATGTTTGAAATCGGTGCACAGTGTTCCGAGTTGGAGCATAATTTTTTTTTTAATTTTTTTCCGAAAATAATTCTTATTTTGCTGAAGCTAATGCTCGAGAACCCGTGGACCGATTTTGATGAACGAAATTTCGGTTTCTTCGGAAAAGGGTGAACTAGCGAACGATCGATGTGGCAACACGATCCGTGCACAGTGGGCCGAGATACAGCTATTTTTCGGAGTTGCAACGAAATGTTGGCTTGCGAATGCTATTGCTCGCGAACCCGTGTACCGATTTTGACGAAACCGCATTGTGTTTCTTGGCAGAAGGCTTAGCTAACGAACGATGTCGTTGGCAACGCTCTACGTGCACAGTGGGCCGAAATATCTCGTTTTTTCGGAGTTGAAACGAAGTGTTGTCTTGCGAATGCGATTGCAGGCGAACCCGTGTACCGATTTCGATGAAACCAATTTTGTTCGCTTGTCCATGTTGTGGACAACAAATCTCTCTCCAACATGTTTGAAATCGGTGCACAGTGTTCCGAGTTGGAGCATACTTTTTTTTTTAATTTTTTTCCTTAAATAATTCTTATTTTGCTGAAGCTAATGCTCGAGAACCCGTGGACCGATTTTGATGAACGAAATTTCGGTTTCTTCGGAAAAGGGTGAACTAGCGAACGATCGATGTGGCAACACGATCCGTGCACAGTGGGCCGAGATACAGCTATTTTTCGGAGTTGCAACGAAATGTTGGCTTGCGAATGCTATTGCTCGCGAACCCGTGTACCGATTTTGACGAAACCGCATTGTGTTTCTTGGCAGAAGGCTTAGCTAACGAACGATGTCGTTGGCAACGCTCTACGTGCACAGTGGGCCGAAATATCTCGTTTTTTCGGAGTTGAAACGAAGTGTTGTCTTGCGAATGCGATTGCAGGCGAACCCGTGTACCGATTTCGATGAAACCAATTTTGTTCGCTTGTCCATGTTGTGGACAACAAATCTCTCTCCAACATGTTTGAAATCGGTGCACAGTGTTCCGAGTTGGAGCATACTTTTTTTTTTAATTTTTTTCCGAAAATAATTCTTATTTTGCTGAAGCTAATGCTCGAGAACCCGTGGACCGATTTTGATGAACGAAATTTCGGTTTCTTCGGAAAAGGGTGAACTAGCGAACGATCGATGTGGCAACACGATCCGTGCACAGTGGGCCGAGATACAGCTATTTTTCGGAGTTGCAACGAAATGTTGGCTTGCGAATGCTATTGCTCGCGAACCCGTGTACCGATTTTGACGAAACCGCATTGTGTTTCTTGGCAGAAGGCTTAGCTAACGAACGATGTCGTTGGCAACGCTCTACGTGCACAGTGGGCCGAAATATCTCGTTTTTTCGGAGTTGAAACGAAGTGTTGTCTTGCGAATGCGATTGCAGGCGAACCCGTGTACCGATTTCGATGAAACCAATTTTGTTCGCTTGTCCATGTTGTGGACAACAAATCTCTCTCCAACATGTTTGAAATCGGTGCACAGTGTTCCGAGTTGGAGCATACTTTTTTTTTTAATTTTTTTCCGAAAATAATTCTTATTTTGCTGAAGCTAATGCTCGAGAACCCGTGGACCGATTTTGATGAACGAAATTTCGGTTTCTTCGGAAAAGGGTGAACTAGCGAACGATCGATGTGGCAACACGATCCGTGCACAGTGGGCCGAGATACAGCTATTTTTCGGAGTTGCAACGAAATGTTGGCTTGCGAATGCTATTGCTCGCGAACCCGTGTACCGATTTTGACGAAACCGCATTGTGTTTCTTGGCAGAAGGCTTAGCTAACGAACGATGTCGTTGGCAACGCTCTACGTGCACAGTGGGCCGAAATATCTCGTTTTTTCGGAGTTGAAACGAAGTGTTGTCTTGCGAATGCGATTGCAGGCGAACCCGTGGACCGATTTCGATGAAACCAATTTTGTTCGCTTGTCCATGTTGTGGACAACAAATCTCTCTCCAACATGTTTGAAATCGGTGCACAGTGTTCCGAGTTGGAGCATACTTTTTTTTTTAATTTTTTTCCGAAAATAATTCTTATTTTGCTGAAGCTAATGCTCGAGAACCCGTGGACCGATTTTGATGAACGAAATTTCGGTTTCTTCGGAAAAGGGTGAACTAGCGAACGATCGATGTGGCAACACGATCCGTGCGCAGTGGGCCGAGATACAGCTATTTTTCGGAGTTGCAACGAAATGTTGGCTTGCGAATGCTATTGCTCGCGAACCCGTGTACCGATTTTGACGAAACCGCATTGTGTTTCTTGGCAGAAGGCTTAGCTAACGAACGATGTCGTTGGCAACGCGCTACGTGCACAGTGGGCCGAAATATCTCGTTTTTTCGGAGTTGAAACGAAGTGTTGTCTTGCGAATGCGATTGCAGGCGAACCCGTGGACCGATTTCGATGAAACCAATTTTGTTCGCTTGTCCATGTTGTGGACAACAAATCTCTCTCCAACATGTTTGAAATCGGTGCACAGTGTTCCGAGTTGGAGCATACTTTTTTTTTTAATTTTTTTCCGAAAATAATTCTTATTTTGCTGAAGCTAATGCTCGAGAACCCGTGGACCGATTTTGATGAACGAAATTTCGGTTTCTTCGGAAAAGGGTGAACTAGCGAACGATCGATGTGGCAACACGATCCGTGCACAGTGGGCCGAGATACAGCTATTTTTCGGAGTTGCAACGAAATGTTGGCTTGCGAATGCTATTGCTCGCGAACCCGTGTACCGATTTTGACGAAACCGCATTGTGTTTCTTGGCAGAAGGCTTAGCTAACGAACGATGTCGTTGGCAACGCTCTACGTGCACAGTGGGCCGAAATATCTCGTTTTTTCGGAGTTGAAACGAAGTGTTGTCTTGCGAATGCGATTGCAGGCGAACCCGTGGACCGATTTCGATGAAACCAATTTTGTTCGCTTGTCCATGTTGTGGACAACAAATCTCTCTCCAACATGTTTGAAATCGGTGCACAGTGTTCCGAGTTGGAGCATAATTTTTTTTTTAATTTTTTTCCGAAAATAATTCTTATTTTGCTGAAGCTAATGCTCGAGAACCCGTGGACCGATTTTGATGAACGAAATTTCGGTTTCTTCGGAAAAGGGTGAACTAGCGAACGATCGATGTGGCAACACGATCCGTGCACAGTGGGCCGAGATACAGCTATTTTTCGGAGTTGCAACGAAATGTTGGCTTGCGAATGCTATTGCTCGCGAACCCGTGTACCGATTTTGACGAAACCGCATTGTGTTTCTTGGCAGAAGGCTTAGCTAACGAACGATGTCGTTGGCAACGCTCTACGTGCACAGTGGGCCGAAATATCTCGTTTTTTCGGAGTTGAAACGAAGTGTTGTCTTGCGAATGCGATTGCAGGCGAACCCGTGTACCGATTTCGATGAAACCAATTTTGTTCGCTTGTCCATGTTGTGGACAACAAATCTCTCTCCAACATGTTTGAAATCGGTGCACAGTGTTCCGAGTTGGAGCATAATTTTTTTTTTAATTTTTTTCCGAAAATAATTCTTATTTTGCTGAAGCTAATGCTCGAGAACCCGTGGACCGATTTTGATGAACGAAATTTCGGTTTCTTCGGAAAAGGGTGAACTAGCGAACGATCGATGTGGCAACACGATCCGTGCACAGTGGGCCGAGATACAGCTATTTTTCGGAGTTGCAACGAAA
Source organism: Polietes domitor (assembly GCA_947397865.1). NCBI lineage: Eukaryota > Metazoa > Arthropoda > Insecta > Diptera > Muscidae > Polietes > Polietes domitor. The sequence goes on from CANDYM010000167.1 coordinate 30,667, forward strand.
TGTTGGCTTGCGAATGCTATTGCTCGCGAACCCGTGTACCGATTTTGACGAAACCGCATTGTGTTTCTTGGCAGAAGGCTTAGCTAACGAACGATGTCGTTGGCAACGCTCTACGTGCACAGTGGGCCGAAATATCTCGTTTTTTCGGAGTTGAAACGAAGTGTTGTCTTGCGAATGCGATTGCAGGCGAACCCGTGTACCGATTTCGATGAAACCAATTTTGTTCGCTTGTCCATGTTGTGGACAACAAATCTCTCTCCAACATGTTTGAAATCGGTGCACAGTGTTCCGAGTTGGAGCATAATTTTTTTTTTAATTTTTTTCCGAAAATAATTCTTATTTTGCTGAAGCTAATGCTCGAGAACCCGTGGACCGATTTTGATGAACGAAATTTCGGTTTCTTCGGAAAAGGGTGAACTAGCGAACGATCGATGTGGCAACACGATCCGTGCACAGTGGGCCGAGATACAGCTATTTTTCGGAGTTGCAACGAAATGTTGGCTTGCGAATGCTATTGCTCGCGAACCCGTGTACCGATTTTGACGAAACCGCATTGTGTTTCTTGGCAGAAGGCTTAGCTAACGAACGATGTCGTTGGCAACGCTCTACGTGCACAGTGGGCCGAAATATCTCGTTTTTTCGGAGTTGAAACGAAGTGTTGTCTTGCGAATGCGATTGCAGGCGAACCCGTGTACCGATTTCGATGAAACCAATTTTGTTCGCTTGTCCATGTTGTGGACAACAAATCTCTCTCCAACATGTTTGAAATCGGTGCACAGTGTTCCGAGTTGGAGCATACTTTTTTTTTTAATTTTTTTCCTTAAATAATTCTTATTTTGCTGAAGCTAATGCTCGAGAACCCGTGGACCGATTTTGATGAACGAAATTTCGGTTTCTTCGGAAAAGGGTGAACTAGCGAACGATCGATGTGGCAACACGATCCGTGCACAGTGGGCCGAGATACAGCTATTTTTCGGAGTTGCAACGAAATGTTGGCTTGCGAATGCTATTGCTCGCGAACCCGTGTACCGATTTTGACGAAACCGCATTGTGTTTCTTGGCAGAAGGCTTAGCTAACGAACGATGTCGTTGGCAACGCTCTACGTGCACAGTGGGCCGAAATATCTCGTTTTTTCGGAGTTGAAACGAAGTGTTGTCTTGCGAATGCGATTGCAGGCGAACCCGTGTACCGATTTCGATGAAACCAATTTTGTTCGCTTGTCCATGTTGTGGACAACAAATCTCTCTCCAACATGTTTGAAATCGGTGCACAGTGTTCCGAGTTGGAGCATACTTTTTTTTTTAATTTTTTTCCGAAAATAATTCTTATTTTGCTGAAGCTAATGCTCGAGAACCCGTGGACCGATTTTGATGAACGAAATTTCGGTTTCTTCGGAAAAGGGTGAACTAGCGAACGATCGATGTGGCAACACGATCCGTGCACAGTGGGCCGAGATACAGCTATTTTTCGGAGTTGCAACGAAATGTTGGCTTGCGAATGCTATTGCTCGCGAACCCGTGTACCGATTTTGACGAAACCGCATTGTGTTTCTTGGCAGAAGGCTTAGCTAACGAACGATGTCGTTGGCAACGCTCTACGTGCACAGTGGGCCGAAATATCTCGTTTTTTCGGAGTTGAAACGAAGTGTTGTCTTGCGAATGCGATTGCAGGCGAACCCGTGTACCGATTTCGATGAAACCAATTTTGTTCGCTTGTCCATGTTGTGGACAACAAATCTCTCTCCAACATGTTTGAAATCGGTGCACAGTGTTCCGAGTTGGAGCATACTTTTTTTTTTAATTTTTTTCCTTAAATAATTCTTATTTTGCTGAAGCTAATGCTCGAGAACCCGTGGACCGATTTTGATGAACGAAATTTCGGTTTCTTCGGAAAAGGGTGAACTAGCGAACGATCGATGTGGCAACACGATCCGTGCACAGTGGGCCGAGATACAGCTATTTTTCGGAGTTGCAACGAAATGTTGGCTTGCGAATGCTATTGCTCGCGAACCCGTGTACCGATTTTGACGAAACCGCATTGTGTTTCTTGGCAGAAGGCTTAGCTAACGAACGATGTCGTTGGCAACGCTCTACGTGCACAGTGGGCCGAAATATCTCGTTTTTTCGGAGTTGAAACGAAGTGTTGTCTTGCGAATGCGATTGCAGGCGAACCCGTGGACCGATTTCGATGAAACCAATTTTGTTCGCTTGTCCATGTTGTGGACAACAAATCTCTCTCCAACATGTTTGAAATCGGTGCACAGTGTTCCGAGTTGGAGCATAATTTTTTTTTTAATTTTTTTCCGAAAATAATTCTTATTTTGCTGAAGCTAATGCTCGAGAACCCGTGGACCGATTTTGATGAACGAAATTTCGGTTTCTTCGGAAAAGGGTGAACTAGCGAACGATCGATGTGGCAACACGATCCGTGCACAGTGGGCCGAGATACAGCTATTTTTCGGAGTTGCAACGAAATGTTGGCTTGCGAATGCTATTGCTCGCGAACCCGTGTACCGATTTTGACGAAACCGCATTGTGTTTCTTGGCAGAAGGCTTAGCTAACGAACGATGTCGTTGGCAACGCTCTACGTGCACAGTGGGCCGAAATATCTCGTTTTTTCGGAGTTGAAACGAAGTGTTGTCTTGCGAATGCGATTGCAGGCGAACCCGTGTACCGATTTCGATGAAACCAATTTTGTTCGCTTGTCCATGTTGTGGACAACAAATCTCTCTCCAACATGTTTGAAATCGGTGCACAGTGTTCCGAGTTGGAGCATACTTTTTTTTTTAATTTTTTTCCGAAAATAATTCTTATTTTGCTGAAGCTAATGCTCGAGAACCCGTGGACCGATTTTGATGAACGAAATTTCGGTTTCTTCGGAAAAGGGTGAACTAGCGAACGATCGATGTGGCAACACGATCCGTGCACAGTGGGCCGAGATACAGCTATTTTTCGGAGTTGCAACGAAATGTTGGCTTGCGAATGCTATTGCTCGCGAACCCGTGTACCGATTTTGACGAAACCGCATTGTGTTTCTTGGCAGAAGGCTTAGCTAACGAACGATGTCGTTGGCAACGCTCTACGTGCACAGTGGGCCGAAATATCTCGTTTTTTCGGAGTTGAAACGAAGTGTTGTCTTGCGAATGCGATTGCAGGCGAACCCGTGGACCGATTTCGATGAAACCAATTTTGTTCGCTTGTCCATGTTGTGGACAACAAATCTCTCTCCAACATGTTTGAAATCGGTGCACAGTGTTCCGAGTTGGAGCATAATTTTTTTTTTAATTTTTTTCCGAAAATAATTCTTATTTTGCTGAAGCTAATGCTCGAGAACCCGTGGACCGATTTTGATGAACGAAATTTCGGTTTCTTCGGAAAAGGGTGAACTAGCGAACGATCGATGTGGCAACACGATCCGTGCACAGTGGGCCGAGATACAGCTATTTTTCGGAGTTGCAACGAAATGTTGGCTTGCGAATGCTATTGCTCGCGAACCCGTGTACCGATTTTGACGAAACCGCATTGTGTTTCTTGGCAGAAGGCTTAGCTAACGAACGATGTCGTTGGCAACGCTCTACGTGCACAGTGGGCCGAAATATCTCGTTTTTTCGGAGTTGAAACGAAGTGTTGTCTTGCGAATGCGATTGCAGGCGAACCCGTGTACCGATTTCGATGAAACCAATTTTGTTCGCTTGTCCATGTTGTGGACAACAAATCTCTCTCCAACATGTTTGAAATCGGTGCACAGTGTTCCGAGTTGGAGCATACTTTTTTTTTTAATTTTTTTCCGAAAATAATTCTTATTTTGCTGAAGCTAATGCTCGAGAACCCGTGGACCGATTTTGATGAACGAAATTTCGGTTTCTTCGGAAAAGGGTGAACTAGCGAACGATCGATGTGGCAACACGATCCGTGCACAGTGGGCCGAGATACAGCTATTTTTCGGAGTTGCAACGAAATGTTGGCTTGCGAATGCTATTGCTCGCGAACCCGTGTACCGATTTTGACGAAACCGCATTGTGTTTCTTGGCAGAAGGCTTAGCTAACGAACGATGTCGTTGGCAACGCTCTACGTGCACAGTGGGCCGAAATATCTCGTTTTTTCGGAGTTGAAACGAAGTGTTGTCTTGCGAATGCGATTGCAGGCGAACCCGTGTACCGATTTCGATGAAACCAATTTTGTTCGCTTGTCCATGTTGTGGACAACAAATCTCTCTCCAACATGTTTGAAATCGGTGCACAGTGTTCCGAGTTGGAGCATAATTTTTTTTTTAATTTTTTTCCTTAAATAATTCTTATTTTGCTGAAGCTAATGCTCGAGAACCCGTGGACCGATTTTGATGAACGAAATTTCGGTTTCTTCGGAAAAGGGTGAACTAGCGAACGATCGATGTGGCAACACGATCCGTGCACAGTGGGCCGAGATACAGCTATTTTTCGGAGTTGCAACGAAATGTTGGCTTGCGAATGCTATTGCTCGCGAACCCGTGTACCGATTTTGACGAAACCGCATTGTGTTTCTTGGCAGAAGGCTTAGCTAACGAACGATGTCGTTGGCAACGCTCTACGTGCACAGTGGGCCGAAATATCTCGTTTTTTCGGAGTTGAAACGAAGTGTTGTCTTGCGAATGCGATTGCAGGCGAACCCGTGTACCGATTTCGATGAAACCAATTTTGTTCGCTTGTCCATGTTGTGGACAACAAATCTCTCTCCAACATGTTTGAAATCGGTGCACAGTGTTCCGAGTTGGAGCATACTTTTTTTTTTAATTTTTTTCCGAAAATAATTCTTATTTTGCTGAAGCTAATGCTCGAGAACCCGTGGACCGATTTTGATGAACGAAATTTCGGTTTCTTCGGAAAAGGGTGAACTAGCGAACGATCGATGTGGCAACACGATCCGTGCACAGTGGGCCGAGATACAGCTATTTTTCGGAGTTGCAACGAAATGTTGGCTTGCGAATGCTATTGCTCGCGAACCCGTGTACCGATTTTGACGAAACCGCATTGTGTTTCTTGGCAGAAGGCTTAGCTAACGAACGATGTCGTTGGCAACGCTCTACGTGCACAGTGGGCCGAAATATCTCGTTTTTTCGGAGTTGAAACGAAGTGTTGTCTTGCGAATGCGATTGCAGGCGAACCCGTGTACCGATTTCGATGAAACCAATTTTGTTCGCTTGTCCATGTTGTGGACAACAAATCTCTCTCCAACATGTTTGAAATCGGTGCACAGTGTTCCGAGTTGGAGCATACTTTTTTTTTTAATTTTTTTCCGAAAATAATTCTTATTTTGCTGAAGCTAATGCTCGAGAACCCGTGGACCGATTTTGATGAACGAAATTTCGGTTTCTTCGGAAAAGGGTGAACTAGCGAACGATCGATGTGGCAACACGATCCGTGCACAGTGGGCCGAGATACAGCTATTTTTCGGAGTTGCAACGAAATGTTGGCTTGCGAATGCTATTGCTCGCGAACCCGTGTACCGATTTTGACGAAACCGCATTGTGTTTCTTGGCAGAAGGCTTAGCTAACGAACGATGTCGTTGGCAACGCTCTACGTGCACAGTGGGCCGAAATATCTCGTTTTTTCGGAGTTGAAACGAAGTGTTGTCTTGCGAATGCGATTGCAGGCGAACCCGTGGACCGATTTCGATGAAACCAATTTTGTTCGCTTGTCCATGTTGTGGACAACAAATCTCTCTCCAACATGTTTGAAATCGGTGCACAGTGTTCCGAGTTGGAGCATACTTTTTTTTTTAATTTTTTTCCGAAAATAATTCTTATTTTGCTGAAGCTAATGCTCGAGAACCCGTGGACCGATTTTGATGAACGAAATTTCGGTTTCTTCGGAAAAGGGTGAACTAGCGAACGATCGATGTGGCAACACGATCCGTGCGCAGTGGGCCGAGATACAGCTATTTTTCGGAGTTGCAACGAAATGTTGGCTTGCGAATGCTATTGCTCGCGAACCCGTGTACCGATTTTGACGAAACCGCATTGTGTTTCTTGGCAGAAGGCTTAGCTAACGAACGATGTCGTTGGCAACGCTCTACGTGCACAGTGGGCCGAAATATCTCGTTTTTTCGGAGTTGAAACGAAGTGTTGTCTTGCGAATGCGATTGCAGGCGAACCCGTGTACCGATTTCGATGAAACCAATTTTGTTCGCTTGTCCATGTTGTGGACAACAAATCTCTCTCCAACATGTTTGAAATCGGTGCACAGTGTTCCGAGTTGGAGCATACTTTTTTTTTTAATTTTTTTCCGAAAATAATTCTTATTTTGCTGAAGCTAATGCTCGAGAACCCGTGGACCGATTTTGATGAACGAAATTTCGGTTTCTTCGGAAAAGGGTGAACTAGCGAACGATCGATGTGGCAACACGATCCGTGCACAGTGGGCCGAGATACAGCTATTTTTCGGAGTTGCAACGAAATGTTGGCTTGCGAATGCTATTGCTCGCGAACCCGTGTACCGATTTTGACGAAACCGCATTGTGTTTCTTGGCAGAAGGCTTAGCTAACGAACGATGTCGTTGGCAACGCTCTACGTGCACAGTGGGCCGAAATATCTCGTTTTTTCGGAGTTGAAACGAAGTGTTGTCTTGCGAATGCGATTGCAGGCGAACCCGTGGACCGATTTCGATGAAACCAATTTTGTTCGCTTGTCCATGTTGTGGACAACAAATCTCTCTCCAACATGTTTGAAATCGGTGCACAGTGTTCCGAGTTGGAGCATACTTTTTTTTTTAATTTTTTTCCGAAAATAATTCTTATTTTGCTGAAGCTAATGCTCGAGAACCCGTGGACCGATTTTGATGAACGAAATTTCGGTTTCTTCGGAAAAGGGTGAACTAGCGAACGATCGATGTGGCAACACGATCCGTGCGCAGTGGGCCGAGATACAGCTATTTTTCGGAGTTGCAACGAAATGTTGGCTTGCGAATGCTATTGCTCGCGAACCCGTGTACCGATTTTGACGAAACCGCATTGTGTTTCTTGGCAGAAGGCTTAGCTAACGAACGATGTCGTTGGCAACGCGCTACGTGCACAGTGGGCCGAAATATCTCGTTTTTTCGGAGTTGAAACGAAGTGTTGTCTTGCGAATGCGATTGCAGGCGAACCCGTGGACCGATTTCGATGAAACCAATTTTGTTCGCTTGTCCATGTTGTGGACAACAAATCTCTCTCCAACATGTTTGAAATCGGTGCACAGTGTTCCGAGTTGGAGCATACTTTTTTTTTTAATTTTTTTCCGAAAATAATTCTTATTTTGCTGAAGCTAATGCTCGAGAACCCGTGGACCGATTTTGATGAACGAAATTTCGGTTTCTTCGGAAAAGGGTGAACTAGCGAACGATCGATGTGGCAACACGATCCGTGCACAGTGGGCCGAGATACAGCTATTTTTCGGAGTTGCAACGAAATGTTGGCTTGCGAATGCTATTGCTCGCGAACCCGTGTACCGATTTTGACGAAACCGCATTGTGTTTCTTGGCAGAAGGCTTAGCTAACGAACGATGTCGTTGGCAACGCTCTACGTGCACAGTGGGCCGAAATATCTCGTTTTTTCGGAGTTGAAACGAAGTGTTGTCTTGCGAATGCGATTGCAGGCGAACCCGTGGACCGATTTCGATGAAACCAATTTTGTTCGCTTGTCCATGTTGTGGACAACAAATCTCTCTCCAACATGTTTGAAATCGGTGCACAGTGTTCCGAGTTGGAGCATAATTTTTTTTTTAATTTTTTTCCGAAAATAATTCTTATTTTGCTGAAGCTAATGCTCGAGAACCCGTGGACCGATTTTGATGAACGAAATTTCGGTTTCTTCGGAAAAGGGTGAACTAGCGAACGATCGATGTGGCAACACGATCCGTGCACAGTGGGCCGAGATACAGCTATTTTTCGGAGTTGCAACGAAATGTTGGCTTGCGAATGCTATTGCTCGCGAACCCGTGTACCGATTTTGACGAAACCGCATTGTGTTTCTTGGCAGAAGGCTTAGCTAACGAACGATGTCGTTGGCAACGCGCTACGTGCACAGTGGGCCGAAATATCTCGTTTTTTCGGAGTTGAAACGAAGTGTTGTCTTGCGAATGCGATTGCAGGCGAACCCGTGGACCGATTTCGATGAAACCAATTTTGTTCGCTTGTCCATGTTGTGGACAACAAATCTCTCTCCAACATGTTTGAAATCGGTGCACAGTGTTCCGAGTTGGAGCATACTTTTTTTTTTAATTTTTTTCCGAAAATAATTCTTATTTTGCTGAAGCTAATGCTCGAGAACCCGTGGACCGATTTTGATGAACGAAATTTCGGTTTCTTCGGAAAAGGGTGAACTAGCGAACGATCGATGTGGCAACACGATCCGTGCACAGTGGGCCGAGATACAGCTATTTTTCGGAGTTGCAACGAAATGTTGGCTTGCGAATGCTATTGCTCGCGAACCCGTGTACCGATTTTGACGAAACCGCATTGTGTTTCTTGGCAGAAGGCTTAGCTAACGAACGATGTCGTTGGCAACGCTCTACGTGCACAGTGGGCCGAAATATCTCGTTTTTTCGGAGTTGAAACGAAGTGTTGTCTTGCGAATGCGATTGCAGGCGAACCCGTGGACCGATTTCGATGAAACCAATTTTGTTCGCTTGTCCATGTTGTGGACAACAAATCTCTCTCCAACATGTTTGAAATCGGTGCACAGTGTTCCGAGTTGGAGCATAATTTTTTTTTTAATTTTTTTCCGAAAATAATTCTTATTTTGCTGAAGCTAATGCTCGAGAACCCGTGGACCGATTTTGATGAACGAAATTTCGGTTTCTTCGGAAAAGGGTGAACTAGCGAACGATCGATGTGGCAACACGATCCGTGCACAGTGGGCCGAGATACAGCTATTTTTCGGAGTTGCAACGAAATGTTGGCTTGCGAATGCTATTGCTCGCGAACCCGTGTACCGATTTTGACGAAACCGCATTGTGTTTCTTGGCAGAAGGCTTAGCTAACGAACGATGTCGTTGGCAACGCTCTACGTGCACAGTGGGCCGAAATATCTCGTTTTTTCGGAGTTGAAACGAAGTGTTGTCTTGCGAATGCGATTGCAGGCGAACCCGTGGACCGATTTCGATGAAACCAATTTTGTTCGCTTGTCCATGTTGTGGACAACAAATCTCTCTCCAACATGTTTGAAATCGGTGCACAGTGTTCCGAGTTGGAGCATAATTTTTTTTTTAATTTTTTTCCGAAAATAATTCTTATTTTGCTGAAGCTAATGCTCGAGAACCCGTGGACCGATTTTGATGAACGAAATTTCGGTTTCTTCGGAAAAGGGTGAACTAGCGAACGATCGATGTGGCAACACGATCCGTGCACAGTGGGCCGAGATACAGCTATTTTTCGGAGTTGCAACGAAATGTTGGCTTGCGAATGCTATTGCTCGCGAACCCGTGTACCGATTTTGACGAAACCGCATTGTGTTTCTTGGCAGAAGGCTTAGCTAACGAACGATGTCGTTGGCAACGCTCTACGTGCACAGTGGGCCGAAATATCTCGTTTTTTCGGAGTTGAAACGAAGTGTTGTCTTGCGAATGCGATTGCAGGCGAACCCGTGTACCGATTTCGATGAAACCAATTTTGTTCGCTTGTCCATGTTGTGGACAACAAATCTCTCTCCAACATGTTTGAAATCGGTGCACAGTGTTCCGAGTTGGAGCATAATTTTTTTTTTAATTTTTTTCCGAAAATAATTCTTATTTTGCTGAAGCTAATGCTCGAGAACCCGTGGACCGATTTTGATGAACGAAATTTCGGTTTCTTCGGAAAAGGGTGAACTAGCGAACGATCGATGTGGCAACACGATCCGTGCACAGTGGGCCGAGATACAGCTATTTTTCGGAGTTGCAACGAAATGTTGGCTTGCGAATGCTATTGCTCGCGAACCCGTGTACCGATTTTGACGAAACCGCATTGTGTTTCTTGGCAGAAGGCTTAGCTAACGAACGATGTCGTTGGCAACGCTCTACGTGCACAGTGGGCCGAAATATCTCGTTTTTTCGGAGTTGAAACGAAGTGTTGTCTTGCGAATGCGATTGCAGGCGAACCCGTGTACCGATTTCGATGAAACCAATTTTGTTCGCTTGTCCATGTTGTGGACAACAAATCTCTCTCCAACATGTTTGAAATCGGTGCACAGTGTTCCGAGTTGGAGCATACTTTTTTTTTTAATTTTTTTCCGAAAATAATTCTTATTTTGCTGAAGCTAATGCTCGAGAACCCGTGGACCGATTTTGATGAACGAAATTTCGGTTTCTTCGGAAAAGGGTGAACTAGCGAACGATCGATGTGGCAACACGATCCGTGCACAGTGGGCCGAGATACAGCTATTTTTCGGAGTTGCAACGAAATGTTGGCTTGCGAATGCTATTGCTCGCGAACCCGTGTACCGATTTTGACGAAACCGCATTGTGTTTCTTGGCAGAAGGCTTAGCTAACGAACGATGTCGTTGGCAACGCTCTACGTGCACAGTGGGCCGAAATATCTCGTTTTTTCGGAGTTGAAACGAAGTGTTGTCTTGCGAATGCGATTGCAGGCGAACCCGTGTACCGATTTCGATGAAACCAATTTTGTTCGCTTGTCCATGTTGTGGACAACAAATCTCTCTCCAACATGTTTGAAATCGGTGCACAGTGTTCCGAGTTGGAGCATACTTTTTTTTTTAATTTTTTTCCGAAAATAATTCTTATTTTGCTGAAGCTAATGCTCGAGAACCCGTGGACCGATTTTGATGAACGAAATTTCGGTTTCTTCGGAAAAGGGTGAACTAGCGAACGATCGATGTGGCAACACGATCCGTGCACAGTGGGCCGAGATACAGCTATTTTTCGGAGTTGCAACGAAATGTTGGCTTGCGAATGCTATTGCTCGCGAACCCGTGTACCGATTTTGACGAAACCGCATTGTGTTTCTTGGCAGAAGGCTTAGCTAACGAACGATGTCGTTGGCAACGCTCTACGTGCACAGTGGGCCGAAATATCTCGTTTTTTCGGAGTTGAAACGAAGTGTTGTCTTGCGAATGCGATTGCAGGCGAACCCGTGGACCGATTTCGATGAAACCAATTTTGTTCGCTTGTCCATGTTGTGGACAACAAATCTCTCTCCAACATGTTTGAAATCGGTGCACAGTGTTCCGAGTTGGAGCATAATTTTTTTTTTAATTTTTTTCCGAAAATAATTCTTATTTTGCTGAAGCTAATGCTCGAGAACCCGTGGACCGATTTTGATGAACGAAATTTCGGTTTCTTCGGAAAAGGGTGAACTAGCGAACGATCGATGTGGCAACACGATCCGTGCACAGTGGGCCGAGATACAGCTATTTTTCGGAGTTGCAACGAAATGTTGGCTTGCGAATGCTATTGCTCGCGAACCCGTGTACCGATTTTGACGAAACCGCATTGTGTTTCTTGGCAGAAGGCTTAGCTAACGAACGATGTCGTTGGCAACGCTCTACGTGCACAGTGGGCCGAAATATCTCGTTTTTTCGGAGTTGAAACGAAGTGTTGTCTTGCGAATGCGATTGCAGGCGAACCCGTGTACCGATTTCGATGAAACCAATTTTGTTCGCTTGTCCATGTTGTGGACAACAAATCTCTCTCCAACATGTTTGAAATCGGTGCACAGTGTTCCGAGTTGGAGCATACTTTTTTTTTTAATTTTTTTCCGAAAATAATTCTTATTTTGCTGAAGCTAATGCTCGAGAACCCGTGGACCGATTTTGATGAACGAAATTTCGGTTTCTTCGGAAAAGGGTGAACTAGCGAACGATCGATGTGGCAACACGATCCGTGCACAGTGGGCCGAGATACAGCTATTTTTCGGAGTTGCAACGAAATGTTGGCTTGCGAATGCTATTGCTCGCGAACCCGTGTACCGATTTTGACGAAACCGCATTGTGTTTCTTGGCAGAAGGCTTAGCTAACGAACGATGTCGTTGGCAACGCTCTACGTGCACAGTGGGCCGAAATATCTCGTTTTTTCGGAGTTGAAACGAAGTGTTGTCTTGCGAATGCGATTGCAGGCGAACCCGTGTACCGATTTCGATGAAACCAATTTTGTTCGCTTGTCCATGTTGTGGACAACAAATCTCTCTCCAACATGTTTGAAATCGGTGCACAGTGTTCCGAGTTGGAGCATACTTTTTTTTTTAATTTTTTTCCGAAAATAATTCTTATTTTGCTGAAGCTAATGCTCGAGAACCCGTGGACCGATTTTGATGAACGAAATTTCGGTTTCTTCGGAAAAGGGTGAACTAGCGAACGATCGATGTGGCAACACGATCCGTGCACAGTGGGCCGAGATACAGCTATTTTTCGGAGTTGCAACGAAATGTTGGCTTGCGAATGCTATTGCTCGCGAACCCGTGTACCGATTTTGACGAAACCGCATTGTGTTTCTTGGCAGAAGGCTTAGCTAACGAACGATGTCGTTGGCAACGCTCTACGTGCACAGTGGGCCGAAATATCTCGTTTTTTCGGAGTTGAAACGAAGTGTTGTCTTGCGAATGCGATTGCAGGCGAACCCGTGGACCGATTTCGATGAAACCAATTTTGTTCGCTTGTCCATGTTGTGGACAACAAATCTCTCTCCAACATGTTTGAAATCGGTGCACAGTGTTCCGAGTTGGAGCATAATTTTTTTTTTAATTTTTTTCCGAAAATAATTCTTATTTTGCTGAAGCTAATGCTCGAGAACCCGTGGACCGATTTTGATGAACGAAATTTCGGTTTCTTCGGAAAAGGGTGAACTAGCGAACGATCGATGTGGCAACACGATCCGTGCACAGTGGGCCGAGATACAGCTATTTTTCGGAGTTGCAACGAAATGTTGGCTTGCGAATGCTATTGCTCGCGAACCCGTGTACCGATTTTGACGAAACCGCATTGTGTTTCTTGGCAGAAGGCTTAGCTAACGAACGATGTCGTTGGCAACGCTCTACGTGCACAGTGGGCCGAAATATCTCGTTTTTTCGGAGTTGAAACGAAGTGTTGTCTTGCGAATGCGATTGCAGGCGAACCCGTGTACCGATTTCGATGAAACCAATTTTGTTCGCTTGTCCATGTTGTGGACAACAAATCTCTCTCCAACATGTTTGAAATCGGTGCACAGTGTTCCGAGTTGGAGCATACTTTTTTTTTTAATTTTTTTCCGAAAATAATTCTTATTTTGCTGAAGCTAATGCTCGAGAACCCGTGGACCGATTTTGATGAACGAAATTTCGGTTTCTTCGGAAAAGGGTGAACTAGCGAACGATCGATGTGGCAACACGATCCGTGCACAGTGGGCCGAGATACAGCTATTTTTCGGAGTTGCAACGAAATGTTGGCTTGCGAATGCTATTGCTCGCGAACCCGTGTACCGATTTTGACGAAACCGCATTGTGTTTCTTGGCAGAAGGCTTAGCTAACGAACGATGTCGTTGGCAACGCTCTACGTGCACAGTGGGCCGAAATATCTCGTTTTTTCGGAGTTGAAACGAAGTGTTGTCTTGCGAATGCGATTGCAGGCGAACCCGTGTACCGATTTCGATGAAACCAATTTTGTTCGCTTGTCCATGTTGTGGACAACAAATCTCTCTCCAACATGTTTGAAATCGGTGCACAGTGTTCCGAGTTGGAGCATACTTTTTTTTTTAATTTTTTTCCGAAAATAATTCTTATTTTGCTGAAGCTAATGCTCGAGAACCCGTGGACCGATTTTGATGAACGAAATTTCGGTTTCTTCGGAAAAGGGTGAACTAGCGAACGATCGATGTGGCAACACGATCCGTGCACAGTGGGCCGAGATACAGCTATTTTTCGGAGTTGCAACGAAATGTTGGCTTGCGAATGCTATTGCTCGCGAACCCGTGTACCGATTTTGACGAAACCGCATTGTGTTTCTTGGCAGAAGGCTTAGCTAACGAACGATGTCGTTGGCAACGCTCTACGTGCACAGTGGGCCGAAATATCTCGTTTTTTCGGAGTTGAAACGAAGTGTTGTCTTGCGAATGCGATTGCAGGCGAACCCGTGTACCGATTTCGATGAAACCAATTTTGTTCGCTTGTCCATGTTGTGGACAACAAATCTCTCTCCAACATGTTTGAAATCGGTGCACAGTGTTCCGAGTTGGAGCATAATTTTTTTTTTAATTTTTTTCCGAAAATAATTCTTATTTTGCTGAAGCTAATGCTCGAGAACCCGTGGACCGATTTTGATGAACGAAATTTCGGTTTCTTCGGAAAAGGGTGAACTAGCGAACGATCGATGTGGCAACACGATCCGTGCACAGTGGGCCGAGATACAGCTATTTTTCGGAGTTGCAACGAAATGTTGGCTTGCGAATGCTATTGCTCGCGAACCCGTGTACCGATTTTGACGAAACCGCATTGTGTTTCTTGGCAGAAGGCTTAGCTAACGAACGATGTCGTTGGCAACGCTCTACGTGCACAGTGGGCCGAAATATCTCGTTTTTTCGGAGTTGAAACGAAGTGTTGTCTTGCGAATGCGATTGCAGGCGAACCCGTGTACCGATTTCGATGAAACCAATTTTGTTCGCTTGTCCATGTTGTGGACAACAAATCTCTCTCCAACATGTTTGAAATCGGTGCACAGTGTTCCGAGTTGGAGCATACTTTTTTTTTTAATTTTTTTCCGAAAATAATTCTTATTTTGCTGAAGCTAATGCTCGAGAACCCGTGGACCGATTTTGATGAACGAAATTTCGGTTTCTTCGGAAAAGGGTGAACTAGCGAACGATCGATGTGGCAACACGATCCGTGCACAGTGGGCCGAGATACAGCTATTTTTCGGAGTTGCAACGAAATGTTGGCTTGCGAATGCTATTGCTCGCGAACCCGTGTACCGATTTTGACGAAACCGCATTGTGTTTCTTGGCAGAAGGCTTAGCTAACGAACGATGTCGTTGGCAACGCTCTACGTGCACAGTGGGCCGAAATATCTCGTTTTTTCGGAGTTGAAACGAAGTGTTGTCTTGCGAATGCGATTGCAGGCGAACCCGTGTACCGATTTCGATGAAACCAATTTTGTTCGCTTGTCCATGTTGTGGACAACAAATCTCTCTCCAACATGTTTGAAATCGGTGCACAGTGTTCCGAGTTGGAGCATACTTTTTTTTTTAATTTTTTTCCGAAAATAATTCTTATTTTGCTGAAGCTAATGCTCGAGAACCCGTGGACCGATTTTGATGAACGAAATTTCGGTTTCTTCGGAAAAGGGTGAACTAGCGAACGATCGATGTGGCAACACGATCCGTGCACAGTGGGCCGAGATACAGCTATTTTTCGGAGTTGCAACGAAATGTTGGCTTGCGAATGCTATTGCTCGCGAACCCGTGTACCGATTTTGACGAAACCGCATTGTGTTTCTTGGCAGAAGGCTTAGCTAACGAACGATGTCGTTGGCAACGCTCTACGTGCACAGTGGGCCGAAATATCTCGTTTTTTCGGAGTTGAAACGAAGTGTTGTCTTGCGAATGCGATTGCAGGCGAACCCGTGGACCGATTTCGATGAAACCAATTTTGTTCGCTTGTCCATGTTGTGGACAACAAATCTCTCTCCAACATGTTTGAAATCGGTGCACAGTGTTCCGAGTTGGAGCATAATTTTTTTTTTAATTTTTTTCCGAAAATAATTCTTATTTTGCTGAAGCTAATGCTCGAGAACCCGTGGACCGATTTTGATGAACGAAATTTCGGTTTCTTCGGAAAAGGGTGAACTAGCGAACGATCGATGTGGCAACACGATCCGTGCACAGTGGGCCGAGATACAGCTATTTTTCGGAGTTGCAACGAAATGTTGGCTTGCGAATGCTATTGCTCGCGAACCCGTGTACCGATTTTGACGAAACCGCATTGTGTTTCTTGGCAGAAGGCTTAGCTAACGAACGATGTCGTTGGCAACGCTCTACGTGCACAGTGGGCCGAAATATCTCGTTTTTTCGGAGTTGAAACGAAGTGTTGTCTTGCGAATGCGATTGCAGGCGAACCCGTGTACCGATTTCGATGAAACCAATTTTGTTCGCTTGTCCATGTTGTGGACAACAAATCTCTCTCCAACATGTTTGAAATCGGTGCACAGTGTTCCGAGTTGGAGCATACTTTTTTTTTTAATTTTTTTCCTTAAATAATTCTTATTTTGCTGAAGCTAATGCTCGAGAACCCGTGGACCGATTTTGATGAACGAAATTTCGGTTTCTTCGGAAAAGGGTGAACTAGCGAACGATCGATGTGGCAACACGATCCGTGCACAGTGGGCCGAGATACAGCTATTTTTCGGAGTTGCAACGAAATGTTGGCTTGCGAATGCTATTGCTCGCGAACCCGTGTACCGATTTTGACGAAACCGCATTGTGTTTCTTGGCAGAAGGCTTAGCTAACGAACGATGTCGTTGGCAACGCTCTACGTGCACAGTGGGCCGAAATATCTCGTTTTTTCGGAGTTGAAACGAAGTGTTGTCTTGCGAATGCGATTGCAGGCGAACCCGTGTACCGATTTCGATGAAACCAATTTTGTTCGCTTGTCCATGTTGTGGACAACAAATCTCTCTCCAACATGTTTGAAATCGGTGCACAGTGTTCCGAGTTGGAGCATACTTTTTTTTTTAATTTTTTTCCGAAAATAATTCTTATTTTGCTGAAGCTAATGCTCGAGAACCCGTGGACCGATTTTGATGAACGAAATTTCGGTTTCTTCGGAAAAGGGTGAACTAGCGAACGATCGATGTGGCAACACGATCCGTGCACAGTGGGCCGAGATACAGCTATTTTTCGGAGTTGCAACGAAATGTTGGCTTGCGAATGCTATTGCTCGCGAACCCGTGTACCGATTTTGACGAAACCGCATTGTGTTTCTTGGCAGAAGGCTTAGCTAACGAACGATGTCGTTGGCAACGCTCTACGTGCACAGTGGGCCGAAATATCTCGTTTTTTCGGAGTTGAAACGAAGTGTTGTCTTGCGAATGCGATTGCAGGCGAACCCGTGTACCGATTTCGATGAAACCAATTTTGTTCGCTTGTCCATGTTGTGGACAACAAATCTCTCTCCAACATGTTTGAAATCGGTGCACAGTGTTCCGAGTTGGAGCATACTTTTTTTTTTAATTTTTTTCCGAAAATAATTCTTATTTTGCTGAAGCTAATGCTCGAGAACCCGTGGACCGATTTTGATGAACGAAATTTCGGTTTCTTCGGAAAAGGGTGAACTAGCGAACGATCGATGTGGCAACACGATCCGTGCACAGTGGGCCGAGATACAGCTATTTTTCGGAGTTGCAACGAAATGTTGGCTTGCGAATGCTATTGCTCGCGAACCCGTGTACCGATTTTGACGAAACCGCATTGTGTTTCTTGGCAGAAGGCTTAGCTAACGAACGATGTCGTTGGCAACGCTCTACGTGCACAGTGGGCCGAAATATCTCGTTTTTTCGGAGTTGAAACGAAGTGTTGTCTTGCGAATGCGATTGCAGGCGAACCCGTGGACCGATTTCGATGAAACCAATTTTGTTCGCTTGTCCATGTTGTGGACAACAAATCTCTCTCCAACATGTTTGAAATCGGTGCACAGTGTTCCGAGTTGGAGCATACTTTTTTTTTTAATTTTTTTCCGAAAATAATTCTTATTTTGCTGAAGCTAATGCTCGAGAACCCGTGGACCGATTTTGATGAACGAAATTTCGGTTTCTTCGGAAAAGGGTGAACTAGCGAACGATCGATGTGGCAACACGATCCGTGCGCAGTGGGCCGAGATACAGCTATTTTTCGGAGTTGCAACGAAATGTTGGCTTGCGAATGCTATTGCTCGCGAACCCGTGTACCGATTTTGACGAAACCGCATTGTGTTTCTTGGCAGAAGGCTTAGCTAACGAACGATGTCGTTGGCAACGCGCTACGTGCACAGTGGGCCGAAATATCTCGTTTTTTCGGAGTTGAAACGAAGTGTTGTCTTGCGAATGCGATTGCAGGCGAACCCGTGGACCGATTTCGATGAAACCAATTTTGTTCGCTTGTCCATGTTGTGGACAACAAATCTCTCTCCAACATGTTTGAAATCGGTGCACAGTGTTCCGAGTTGGAGCATACTTTTTTTTTTAATTTTTTTCCGAAAATAATTCTTATTTTGCTGAAGCTAATGCTCGAGAACCCGTGGACCGATTTTGATGAACGAAATTTCGGTTTCTTCGGAAAAGGGTGAACTAGCGAACGATCGATGTGGCAACACGATCCGTGCACAGTGGGCCGAGATACAGCTATTTTTCGGAGTTGCAACGAAATGTTGGCTTGCGAATGCTATTGCTCGCGAACCCGTGTACCGATTTTGACGAAACCGCATTGTGTTTCTTGGCAGAAGGCTTAGCTAACGAACGATGTCGTTGGCAACGCTCTACGTGCACAGTGGGCCGAAATATCTCGTTTTTTCGGAGTTGAAACGAAGTGTTGTCTTGCGAATGCGATTGCAGGCGAACCCGTGTACCGATTTCGATGAAACCAATTTTGTTCGCTTGTCCATGTTGTGGACAACAAATCTCTCTCCAACATGTTTGAAATCGGTGCACAGTGTTCCGAGTTGGAGCATACTTTTTTTTTTAATTTTTTTCCGAAAATAATTCTTATTTTGCTGAAGCTAATGCTCGAGAACCCGTGGACCGATTTTGATGAACGAAATTTCGGTTTCTTCGGAAAAGGGTGAACTAGCGAACGATCGATGTGGCAACACGATCCGTGCACAGTGGGCCGAGATACAGCTATTTTTCGGAGTTGCAACGAAATGTTGGCTTGCGAATGCTATTGCTCGCGAACCCGTGTACCGATTTTGACGAAACCGCATTGTGTTTCTTGGCAGAAGGCTTAGCTAACGAACGATGTCGTTGGCAACGCTCTACGTGCACAGTGGGCCGAAATATCTCGTTTTTTCGGAGTTGAAACGAAGTGTTGTCTTGCGAATGCGATTGCAGGCGAACCCGTGGACCGATTTCGATGAAACCAATTTTGTTCGCTTGTCCATGTTGTGGACAACAAATCTCTCTCCAACATGTTTGAAATCGGTGCACAGTGTTCCGAGTTGGAGCATAATTTTTTTTTTAATTTTTTTCCGAAAATAATTCTTATTTTGCTGAAGCTAATGCTCGAGAACCCGTGGACCGATTTTGATGAACGAAATTTCGGTTTCTTCGGAAAAGGGTGAACTAGCGAACGATCGATGTGGCAACACGATCCGTGCACAGTGGGCCGAGATACAGCTATTTTTCGGAGTTGCAACGAAATGTTGGCTTGCGAATGCTATTGCTCGCGAACCCGTGTACCGATTTTGACGAAACCGCATTGTGTTTCTTGGCAGAAGGCTTAGCTAACGAACGATGTCGTTGGCAACGCTCTACGTGCACAGTGGGCCGAAATATCTCGTTTTTTCGGAGTTGAAACGAAGTGTTGTCTTGCGAATGCGATTGCAGGCGAACCCGTGTACCGATTTCGATGAAACCAATTTTGTTCGCTTGTCCATGTTGTGGACAACAAATCTCTCTCCAACATGTTTGAAATCGGTGCACAGTGTTCCGAGTTGGAGCATACTTTTTTTTTTAATTTTTTTCCGAAAATAATTCTTATTTTGCTGAAGCTAATGCTCGAGAACCCGTGGACCGATTTTGATGAACGAAATTTCGGTTTCTTCGGAAAAGGGTGAACTAGCGAACGATCGATGTGGCAACACGATCCGTGCACAGTGGGCCGAGATACAGCTATTTTTCGGAGTTGCAACGAAATGTTGGCTTGCGAATGCTATTGCTCGCGAACCCGTGTACCGATTTTGACGAAACCGCATTGTGTTTCTTGGCAGAAGGCTTAGCTAACGAACGATGTCGTTGGCAACGCTCTACGTGCACAGTGGGCCGAAATATCTCGTTTTTTCGGAGTTGAAACGAAGTGTTGTCTTGCGAATGCGATTGCAGGCGAACCCGTGTACCGATTTCGATGAAACCAATTTTGTTCGCTTGTCCATGTTGTGGACAACAAATCTCTCTCCAACATGTTTGAAATCGGTGCACAGTGTTCCGAGTTGGAGCATACTTTTTTTTTTAATTTTTTTCCGAAAATAATTCTTATTTTGCTGAAGCTAATGCTCGAGAACCCGTGGACCGATTTTGATGAACGAAATTTCGGTTTCTTCGGAAAAGGGTGAACTAGCGAACGATCGATGTGGCAACACGATCCGTGCACAGTGGGCCGAGATACAGCTATTTTTCGGAGTTGCAACGAAATGTTGGCTTGCGAATGCTATTGCTCGCGAACCCGTGTACCGATTTTGACGAAACCGCATTGTGTTTCTTGGCAGAAGGCTTAGCTAACGAACGATGTCGTTGGCAACGCTCTACGTGCACAGTGGGCCGAAATATCTCGTTTTTTCGGAGTTGAAACGAAGTGTTGTCTTGCGAATGCGATTGCAGGCGAACCCGTGGACCGATTTCGATGAAACCAATTTTGTTCGCTTGTCCATGTTGTGGACAACAAATCTCTCTCCAACATGTTTGAAATCGGTGCACAGTGTTCCGAGTTGGAGCATAATTTTTTTTTTAATTTTTTTCCGAAAATAATTCTTATTTTGCTGAAGCTAATGCTCGAGAACCCGTGGACCGATTTTGATGAACGAAATTTCGGTTTCTTCGGAAAAGGGTGAACTAGCGAACGATCGATGTGGCAACACGATCCGTGCACAGTGGGCCGAGATACAGCTATTTTTCGGAGTTGCAACGAAATGTTGGCTTGCGAATGCTATTGCTCGCGAACCCGTGTACCGATTTTGACGAAACCGCATTGTGTTTCTTGGCAGAAGGCTTAGCTAACGAACGATGTCGTTGGCAACGCTCTACGTGCACAGTGGGCCGAAATATCTCGTTTTTTCGGAGTTGAAACGAAGTGTTGTCTTGCGAATGCGATTGCAGGCGAACCCGTGTACCGATTTCGATGAAACCAATTTTGTTCGCTTGTCCATGTTGTGGACAACAAATCTCTCTCCAACATGTTTGAAATCGGTGCACAGTGTTCCGAGTTGGAGCATACTTTTTTTTTTAATTTTTTTCCTTAAATAATTCTTATTTTGCTGAAGCTAATGCTCGAGAACCCGTGGACCGATTTTGATGAACGAAATTTCGGTTTCTTCGGAAAAGGGTGAACTAGCGAACGATCGATGTGGCAACACGATCCGTGCACAGTGGGCCGAGATACAGCTATTTTTCGGAGTTGCAACGAAATGTTGGCTTGCGAATGCTATTGCTCGCGAACCCGTGTACCGATTTTGACGAAACCGCATTGTGTTTCTTGGCAGAAGGCTTAGCTAACGAACGATGTCGTTGGCAACGCTCTACGTGCACAGTGGGCCGAAATATCTCGTTTTTTCGGAGTTGAAACGAAGTGTTGTCTTGCGAATGCGATTGCAGGCGAACCCGTGTACCGATTTCGATGAAACCAATTTTGTTCGCTTGTCCATGTTGTGGACAACAAATCTCTCTCCAACATGTTTGAAATCGGTGCACAGTGTTCCGAGTTGGAGCATACTTTTTTTTTTAATTTTTTTCCGAAAATAATTCTTATTTTGCTGAAGCTAATGCTCGAGAACCCGTGGACCGATTTTGATGAACGAAATTTCGGTTTCTTCGGAAAAGGGTGAACTAGCGAACGATCGATGTGGCAACACGATCCGTGCACAGTGGGCCGAGATACAGCTATTTTTCGGAGTTGCAACGAAATGTTGGCTTGCGAATGCTATTGCTCGCGAACCCGTGTACCGATTTTGACGAAACCGCATTGTGTTTCTTGGCAGAAGGCTTAGCTAACGAACGATGTCGTTGGCAACGCTCTACGTGCACAGTGGGCCGAAATATCTCGTTTTTTCGGAGTTGAAACGAAGTGTTGTCTTGCGAATGCGATTGCAGGCGAACCCGTGTACCGATTTCGATGAAACCAATTTTGTTCGCTTGTCCATGTTGTGGACAACAAATCTCTCTCCAACATGTTTGAAATCGGTGCACAGTGTTCCGAGTTGGAGCATACTTTTTTTTTTAATTTTTTTCCGAAAATAATTCTTATTTTGCTGAAGCTAATGCTCGAGAACCCGTGGACCGATTTTGATGAACGAAATTTCGGTTTCTTCGGAAAAGGGTGAACTAGCGAACGATCGATGTGGCAACACGATCCGTGCACAGTGGGCCGAGATACAGCTATTTTTCGGAGTTGCAACGAAATGTTGGCTTGCGAATGCTATTGCTCGCGAACCCGTGTACCGATTTTGACGAAACCGCATTGTGTTTCTTGGCAGAAGGCTTAGCTAACGAACGATGTCGTTGGCAACGCTCTACGTGCACAGTGGGCCGAAATATCTCGTTTTTTCGGAGTTGAAACGAAGTGTTGTCTTGCGAATGCGATTGCAGGCGAACCCGTGGACCGATTTCGATGAAACCAATTTTGTTCGCTTGTCCATGTTGTGGACAACAAATCTCTCTCCAACATGTTTGAAATCGGTGCACAGTGTTCCGAGTTGGAGCATAATTTTTTTTTTAATTTTTTTCCGAAAATAATTCTTATTTTGCTGAAGCTAATGCTCGAGAACCCGTGGACCGATTTTGATGAACGAAATTTCGGTTTCTTCGGAAAAGGGTGAACTAGCGAACGATCGATGTGGCAACACGATCCGTGCACAGTGGGCCGAGATACAGCTATTTTTCGGAGTTGCAACGAAATGTTGGCTTGCGAATGCTATTGCTCGCGAACCCGTGTACCGATTTTGACGAAACCGCATTGTGTTTCTTGGCAGAAGGCTTAGCTAACGAACGATGTCGTTGGCAACGCTCTACGTGCACAGTGGGCCGAAATATCTCGTTTTTTCG